>SKCR01034891.1:0-17545 GCA_019454045.1 Zanthoxylum bungeanum
AACAAACTCAATTCCTTAGTGAGAAGAAAACTTGATGTGTTGACTAGGAATTCTCAAGTGGAAGTGATTCCTAGAAAGTTTGGTGAGGAAGCAAAATGTCTTCCCTTATACTTCTGAATGCCTTGATTCGACAGGCATGATGAGAGTGCACTCTGGTGTTGTAACTCTTCTAGGAGTTGCATTGTGTTTTCCCATTACATGTTGTAGGCATTGCATTTCGCATGTGAAACCCGATGATGAGCCTCATTTGGAGGCACTACCTTTTGAGTCATGAAAGCCGCGGGAGGGAGGAAACGGATATCGGAAGGGGAAATTCAGGATAAACAAGCTCACTGTCTTCGTGGTGCTGCGTTCGTTACTTCGTTCGAACCTCGTGCAGATTGCGGACGTTCGTGCCGCGTGCGATGAGGCGTTCGAAACGGAGCCGGTAATTATGGTTTTTCTGCAGCCTCACACCCCCAGCCCATTTAGCTCCCCAAAGCCCATAAAACACATCCCAAATAAATAATCAAATATTAATTAAATATTAATTAAATATAAAACATTTAAACCATTTACAATTAAAATAAACAATTACAACTTAAAACTAAAATCATGCCTAATATAAATGAAAAAATATATTATATACTAAAACTAAAAATAAGATTTGCCTAATTAAAATCAATCTTAACCAAGTTAAGCCAATCATATATTTGACTTCCTAATTCAATAAGATATCCACCAATTTAAAGTTGACTTCCTAATCTAAACCAAATTGTCCCCCCCTCAATCTTTGACTTTCCTTGCTAAACACCAAATCATATCCCCTCTTTAATGACAAAATCCCTTCCTTGTGACACAAGGCCAAACCCTACCTCTCCTCTATATAAACATGACTAAACCAAGGCCATCCCCCTCTCGAATCTCTCTAGCTTATACACACAATTCACACAAAATTATAGCAAGAAATCCTAGACATCACAAGCAAATCACACCAAAACAATCCCTCTCTTCCATAGCCGAATCATCACAAATAACCACCCCTAATCACCACCGAAAACCAGCCCTCTAAACCTCCATAACATCACCGAAAATCACACAAACACAGCAGCCCAAATCCTTAAAAAACAGTAACATTAAAACTACATAGATAACCTTAAGAATAATCACTATAATCGCATTAAAAAAGAACCCACAAACTTGGAATAGTTCTTGAAAAACATTGAAACAGGTAGCCCGTGCAGTGAGCAGCAAAACAGGAGCCGAATAGGAGCAGAACGGAGTTCGAAATAATAAGCAAAGCAGCGAAGCAGTGAGCTAGGACGTTGAACCAGCGGACCAGAAAAGTTGCGGAGCCTTACCCCCCTTTCGATCTTCGTGGAACGTGAGTCCGAGAGACGGCTTAAAAGGTTAGACCTGAGGGTATCTTTCACTTGTTTCCCTTTTCCGCATATTTATTAAGTATTTCTTGTATGATTGTAATGTTGAAATGTGTGTTGTGATTTTTGAGTAAATAAACATGCTATGAATTATGAGATTGTAATATGTTGTGGGTATTAGATGAATGAGAGAGTGTCAACTCTCGCGGTATATCGGATGGAAACCCGGACATAAATTTCATAGCCGATTCCGAATGGACGGTAATATGATCTGTACTCGGGCCACAACTCCACGTACCGTTGAGTAAACGGCACCATCTCTCTTTCGTTGTGTTGCGTTTGTTTATTTAGTTTTCTCTTGAATTCATATATCGTTTATTTTGTATGATCCAACCAAGCGCATGGGCTTAGTGAGTTAGTCCAAAGGTCCTCCATTTGTGAGACAAAGAGCCGAAAGGGCCACCTCGTGACACTACTTCGCCGCGCCGGTTGATGTATGTTCGGTTGGACGCAAGATACGTTCAATCGAGTATACTTAGTTTGATATTATTATCTCTATTTTCGTATGTATAAGTCATCGAGCGCATGGGCTTAGTAAGTGTGTTGTGAGATCCCCTATGGGGAGGGGCTAAAAGCCCTTTACCACGATGCTTTGCCGCGCCGGTTGATGTGTGTTCAGATTGGACGTAAGATATGTTCAATCGGGCATACTTGGTTGATATGATTGGTTCTATTCTTGTATGTGTGATGTGACGCGCATGGGCTTAGTATGTTGGTCTAAAGGTCCTCTCTTGAGAGATCAAGAGCCCCAAAAGGTCACCTTTACGGCAGTGCTTCGCCGCGCCCTTTTATTTTGTATTGCATCCTATTTCATGCATCAGGTCCGTGTCCGTTCGAACGCGTTTGCAAACGCACTCGAACGTGCATACATTTTGCCTTATCATGATCAGGTCCCTTCCCGTTCGAACGCGTTTACGAACGCTACTCGAACGTTGAGTATTCTGTTCATTTCCGTTCGAACGCGTTTACGAACGCTACTCGAACGTGAGCATTCTGTTTCATTTCCGTTCGAACGCGTTTACGAACGCTACTCGAACGTGAGCATTTGGTTCATTTCCGTTCGAACGCGTTTACGAACGCTACACGAACGCACACACTGAACTGAGTCTGCCTTATTACATCATGCATGATTGCCTATTGGTGATCTTTCTTATGCAAAGTGTCAATGTATTACCATTCATATGCTCGTGTCATGATAACATTTGGGTATTATTTCTTGCGGTATATCGGATGGAAACCCAGACGTAAATTCCGTAGCGATTCCGAATGGACGGTAGTGCGGTCTGTACTTGGGCTAAATTCCACGTACCACTTGGAAAAGTGCCCATACGTGTGCTTGTATGTTTACTATGTGTGCTTGTATGGTTAATATGTGTGCTTGTGTTTTTCCTGAATATGATATGCAAGTAAAGATGTATGTTAGTTGCTATTGATATATGTTAAGCATGCAATCTTATATATGAAATACATGTATATTTAGGCGCACATTTTAATTTATAAATGTGACTTTAGAAGCATGATACCTCTAGAAAAATTGTTACTTCAGCTTGTTTAAATTATTATATAAATCCTTTCATTACAAGTGACATAAGTAAGGGACCATTCCGAACCCAACGGTTTGAGGTCTTCCCTTGCGAGGGGTGAGTGCGGCCTTAAATCTTTGTCCCGGTTCACACCGGGGTGGCGACTCCAGTTATGTAATCTTTCCCAACTAGGTCGCGAGCCTAGGAACGGCGTCGCCCAGGTTCTGTGTCCCACAGTCTGGCGACTCCACTGGGGATGTGAGAATTGGCCCCGAAATATTGTCTTGTAATGAGTGGATTTATGTTTTAATGGCCATGTCTATAGTGGATAAGTGAGAGTTTAAACAAGGGCACTTAAGGCTAGGTAATGGTTTGGTGTCTTCCTTCACTCACTACCTTTCTAGAAGGAAAAGCTGTGTGAGGATACCTACATGACCATCTACTTGTAGCCTTTGTGATGGGCTAATTTGGAGGACTCGTTGTTTATTCCTGACACAACCGATAAGAGCCTAAGAGGCTTGGGTACTTAAGTGAGCCTCGCTCCACCTTCCCTCTGGGGAATCTACAACGGGAAATCATCCATTTGACAGTCCGTCACACACCATAGCTCATTGGCACGTACCTTAGTGTATAAAAAAGGATACGCTCACTTGGTCGCTTGAACCCTTGAGTGGGGAGACCTAGTTGTGGGCTATCCTTCGCCAGGGAGAGCCTTTGTCCATACTCTTGCAAACCCACCCATAGACTGGTTTATATGGTTAAAGTATCAATTATTTCCTTGAGTATGTGCTTGTGGACCATCCTCATTTGGATGCAGTTGGACTATTGTCAGAAATACGGGCTTGCTGGGCCATTTAAACTGGGGCAAGTTCGTACTGTATGACTATTAGGCCCAAGGCTTCTGAAATGTTGATGGGCCATTATGTAAAAATTATTATGTTATGTTTGCATTATCTCCCTTCTATGCTAATGTTTGGGAACATCATCGCTCAGATCTATTTGGACCATTTGTCATTGGGTATGGGCTTGTTGGGCCATTTAAACTGGGACAAGAACGTATTTCATGACTATTGGGCCAAAAGCTCCTAAGTGATTGATGGGCCACCTTGAGTGCTTGTCTCGGAATATTATCATTTGGATTAGTTGGGCTCTTTGCCGTAAGACGTGAGCTCGTTGTGCCATTTAAACTGGGACGGGTCACCCTTATGACAGTTGTCCCAAAAGTTTCTAAAATGATGATAGGCCGATTTGTTTGATAATTTATTTGATTTAATGTTATATATTTCTTATGCATATCATGCATACATATGCCCTGTTAACATCCTCTGTGTCTTAAAAGACACCATAGATACCGTTTGGGTTAGAGAAGGAACCAGACTCACTAAAAGAACAAGTATGAGTGAATCCGATAATGAGGTGTCCCGTATGGATCAGTTAGAGAACAGTTCGCCAAAATCACTGAACAGTTGCAGGCTTTGACTACTGCTATGGCTGGTATAGCTGGGTTCGTGCCGGGGTTAATTCTGGGGATGTGAGGCAAGAGGAATCTCGAACAGATTGGGGATGATCTCCCGCTTTTGATGATGATATGGCAGAGTATGCAGCAGGCAGAGTATCTGGGTCTCAGACAGAGTTGCAGAAACTTCGGGATCAGGTTGAGTCAGTTACCCGCAAGATGAGGGGTAAGAATGAGGACTTGCTGGATTATGACACATTGACTTTTGAGGCTTGGGTACTTAAGTGAGCCTCGCTCCACCTTCCCTCTGGGGAATCTACAACGGGAAATCCATTTGACAGTCCGTCACACACCATAGCTCATTGGCACGTACCTTAGTGTATAAAAAAGGATACGCTCACTTGGTCGCTTGAACCCTTGAGTGGGGAGACCTAGTTGTGGGCTATCCTTCGCCAGGGAGAGCCTTTGTCCATACTCTTGCAAACCCACCCATAGACTGGTTTATATGGTTAAAGTAGCAATTATTTCCTTGAGTATGTGCTTGTGGACCATCCTCATTTGGATGCAGTTGGACTATTGTCAGAAATACGGGCTTGCTGGGCCATTTAAACTGGGGCAAGTTCGTACTGTATGACTATTAGGCCCAAGGCTTCTGAAATGTTGATGGGCCATTATGTAAAAATTATTATGTTATGTTTGCATTATCTCCCTTCTATGCTAATGTTTGGGAACATCATCGCTCAGATCTATTTGGACCATTTGTCATTGGGTATGGGCTTGTTGGGCCATTTAAACTGGGACAAGAACGTATTTCATGACTATTGGGCCAAAAGCTCCTAAGTGATTGATGGGCCACCTTGAGTGCTTGTCTTCGGAATATTATCATTTGGATTTAGTTGGGCTCTTTGCCGTAAGACGTGAACTCGTTGTGCCATTTAAACTGGGACGGGTTCACCCTTATGACAGTTGTCCCAAAAGTTTCTAAAATGATGATAGGCCGATTTGTTTGATAATTTTATTTGATCTAATGTTATATATTTCTTATGCATATCATGCATACATATGCCCTGTTAACATCCTCTGTGTCTTAAAAGACACCATAGATACCGTTTGGGTTAGAGAAGGAACCAGACTCACTAAAAGAACAAGTATGAGTGAATCCGATAATGAGGTGTCCCGTATGGATCAGTTAGAGAACAGTCTCGCCAAAATCACTGAACAGTTGCAGGCTTTGACTACTGCTATGGCTGGTATAGCTGGGTCTCGTGCCGGGGTTAATTCTGGGGATGTGAGGCAAGAGGAATCTCCGAACAGATTGGGGGATGATCTACCGCTTTTGATGATGATATGGCAGAGTATGCAGCAGGCAGAGTATCTGGGTCTCAGACAGAGTTGCAGCAGAAACTTCGGGATCAGGTTGAGTCAGTTACCCGCAAGATGAGGGGTAAGAATGAGGACTTGCTGGATTATGACACATTGACTTTTGAGGAACAGTTGCCGGTACAGTTCAAGATGCCGGATATGGCTAAGTTCAACGGGAATGGGGATCCGAGGGTGCATCTTCGACAGTTTGTATCAGTCATGAGTTCAGTTGGCTTGTCTCAACGCCAAGTGCAGAAAATGTTTGGAATGTCGCTTGAGGGGGCTCCCGTGGTATGGTACCACAGTTTGGACAAGAAAGTGAAGGAAGATTGGAGGGAGTTAGCTGATGCTTTCCTGAAGCAATATGTCACTGACTTGGAGATCGATCTGTCACTCCGTGATCTGGAGAATGTTAAGCAGAAAGCGGAGGAGAGTTTTAAGGAGTATGTGGACCGGTGGAGGGGTCAATTATTGAAAATGCAGACTAGGCCTTCGGAGAAGGATCAGATCAAGATGATCATCAAGGGCACCAAGCCCTCCATTTATGGCAAGTTGAGGAGGATGACCTCCATGATTGCAGACTTTCGGCAGTTGAGGGAAACTGTCATGGATATTGAGGAAGAAGAGGCCGAGAATAGAAAATTCTATGGTCTAAACAGGAGGCCCATTGGGGGAAAATCGGGAACAAAGCTCGTTTCTGCTGAAGTTGCTGCTATCCGGAACAGGCAGTTTTCCAACTTGGGAAGGCCCCTGTCTAAGGTGCTAGAGAAGTTGAAGAGGCAAGGGCTTTTAAAACCCTTGGATACCAAACCATTACCCAATCCCCTACCACCACATATTAACCTAAGCCTTTATTGCCACTTCCACCAACAAAAAGGCCATGACACCGACAACTGCGCCCGACTCCGCCATGAAATCCAAGACCTGATAGACTCCAAGAAAATACCCAACCCAGAAACAGAACAGCCCGATACACACAGAAACCCCTTACCCAACTACCGTGCCGTACCACCACCAGCCTATATGATCAATTCTGGCCTTCCAGAAGACTTTGTCCTAAAATCCTTTCACCCTCAAGCCTTTTGCCTGGGAATCTGGGATAGCACTAGTGAGGATGAGTTTGAGCAGAAGAAGGACTTTTGGCTTGATTTCTCTAGCAGTGATGAGGAGGAAGTAAGGGGAATGACACGTAGCGGTCGTTTTTATAATGATATGCGGAAGGAAAAGGGTAAGGAAGCTTTGACAGATGGTAGAGAAGTGGCTGAGGCTGCAGAAAATACAGAAGGGGATATAGTGCTGAGGCAATTGAGGAAGACTAGAGCACAAGTCAGTATCTGGGAACTATTATGTGCATCTCGGGAGCATAGACAGGCTATGGTTGAGGCCTTGAGCAAGATTGTGGTACCGGAGGATGCCAACCCCGCAATGTTTGTTGGGTCAGTTCAGAAGGAAGCTCTGCAGATATCATTTTCTGAGGATGATCTCCCGCCGGAGGGGAGGAATCATAATAGGCCTTTATTTATCAGGGCCGAAGTGAGGGGCAAGAAAACTTCATGTGTGATGGTGGATGACGGTTCGTCCATCAATGTGTGCCCGTTGAAAATTCTGGCGAGATTGGGGATGAAAGTAACAGACTTGGACCCCTCCAGTATGACTATTAAAGCTTATGATGACAGTAAGCGGGGAGTTGAGGGTACCTTTGTGGCTATGGTCAAGGTAGGGCCAATTGAGGATGAGGTTGAGTTCACAGTGCTGGACATCCCAGCCACTTTTGCTTTATTGTTGGGAAGGCCTTGGTTTCACAAGCTTGGAGGCGTGCCTTCCACTTTGCATCAGATGATCAGATTCCCGTATGAAGGAGAGATTGTTACCATCCGGGCTGAGTTAGACAATGCTGTGGCTGCCTTGGAGATACTGCCTTTCACGAGATTCCAGGTATCAGCCACTTTTGAGGAGTGGGTGGATCCTAGGGTGGCTAGGATTATGGAGAAGATGAAGTTTGAGCCGGGTAAAGGTTCGAAATTGCCAGATTTCAGAGGACAGACTACTCGGAAGGGTTTGGGGTACAAATATGACGAAGAAAAGCCAAAGGTCAAGAAAAAGGGCCTGAAACTGATGGAATGCTTTGTGAAAGCTTCAGGGTATCAAGGAGAGCCTGAACCTGTGGAGGTTAATGGGATTGTTGTGCCTGGGTTTGAGATCTTCCAGGATTTGTTGGGTGAGAAGCCACTGACCGGGAAAGCTGTGGAAGCCGATATTTGGGAAGAAGAGCTGATGAAGTTAGAGAACCTGACTCTGGAAGAAGATGAGAAGCCTGAGGAAGACCTGATTGCAGAGGAAGAAGTGTCTATAGATGATGAAGACATTTACCTTCCTGACTTATTTGAATGTACTTCCGCATTACCCAATAATAAAGACATTTCTTTTGCTTACTTGCCTGAGTCATTTCCATTCACTCTGCATGAATCAAGCATATTTGACATCAGTTCAGCCAGAACTATTGCATTTAACTTGGGCACACTTGAGAACCCCAAAGAAATTTTGATTGCAAGTGAAGTAACCTCCGAAGAGAGGGAGAAACTAGAACAAGTGTTGGTCAGATATGCCAAAGTATTTGCTTGGTCTTATGAAGACATGCCCGGGGTAGACAGAAACATTGCTCAGCACACAATACCAACTTATCCGAATATGAGGCCAGTAAAGCAGAAACTTCGACGGATGAGACCAGAATGGGCTGAGAAAGTCAGAGAGGAAGTTAAGAAGCAGATAGATGTGGGGTTCCTGGAAGTGGTAAAATATCCCGAATGGCTGGCTAACATAGTGCCGGTACCGAAGAAAGATGGGAAGGTCAGAATGTGTGTAGACTACAGAGATCTCAATAAAGCTTGTCCGAAAGATGATTTCCCTTTGCCGCATATAGATGTTCTGGTTGACAGTGCGGCTTTGTCTGCTATGTATTCATTTGCGGATGGATTTTCAGGGTACAATCAGGTTCTCATGGCTGAGGAAGATAAACACAAGACTGCATTTGTTACCGAGTGGGGTACCTATTGTTACAAAGTAATGCCGTTTGGGCTTAAGAATGCAGGAGCTACTTATCAGCGGATGGCCACTACACTCTTCCATGACTTGATTCACAAAGAGATTGAGGTGTATGTGGATGACATGATGGTGAAATCAGAAACGAGAGTTGGGCATATTGAGGCATTGGAAGGTTCCTTCAGAGAGTTGACAGATATAACCTGCGGCTTAATCCCAAGAAAAGAAATGTGTGTTTGGGGTGACATCAGGGAAATTGCTTGGTCATACAGTGGGAATGGGTGGAATAGAGGTAGACTCCGAAAAGATCAAGGCAATCACAGAGATGCCTGCACCGAAGACAGAAAAGGAAGTCAGGGCATTCTTGGGAAAGATTCAGTACATCAGTCGGTTTATTGCCAAGTTGACATCGGTATGTGAGCCTATCTTCAAACTGTTGAGAAAAGATCAGCCAGTGAGATGGAATGAACAGTGTCAGACCGCCTTCGACAGAATCAGAGAATACTTGGTGAAGCCACCCGTATTGAAACCTCCGAGGCCGGGTAAACCTTTGATATTGTATTTGGCTATAGAATCAGAAGCATTGGGAGGTATGATGGTACAGGCAGATGAGACAGGGGTAGAGCATGCAGTGTATTATCTGAGTAAAAAGCTGCTTCCGTATGAGGCTCGGTATCAGGAAGTCGAGAAGATCTGTCTTGCAGTGGTATGGGCTTCCAGAAAGTTGCGACATTACTTCCAGTCTTACAAGATCCAGGTGGTGGCAAAGGAGAATCCTCTGAAATATATTCTTCATTCAGTGCCTTCACTAGTGGGAAAACTGGGCCGATGGTTGGTATTGTTGACAGAGTTTGACATTGAGTATATCACCTCCAAGGTGATAAAGGGACGAGCGGTTGGTAGCGGAATTTCTGGCATTGTAACCTGTTGAGGGGGATCAGTATAAGTTTGAGTTTCCAGATGAAGAGATCCAAGCAATAACAGTTCAGAGATGGAAGATGTATTTCGACGGAGCAGTGAATTACAAGGGAGCCGGAATCGGGATCGTGATAGTGACCCCCTGAGGGAGAGACTCTGCCTTTGGCTAAGAGGTTGTGACATTCCGAGTGACTAATAAACACATGGCCGAGTGAGTATGAAGCATGTGCTTTTGGCTTGACAGCATTGATAGCCTTGAAGGCCGGAAGTGTGGAAATCTACGGAGATTCTATGTTAGTAGTCCAGCAGATGCGAGGAGAATGGGAATTGAAGGAAGAACGGTTGAAGCCTTACTTTTTCACCTCAGAAAATTGGCACAGGATATCCCCGAGTGTAAGTTTCAGCACCTACCGAGGGAAGAGAATCAGATGGCAGACGCATTGGCTACACTAGCAGCGACTTGGGAAAATCCAGAGAAGTTAGTGATGAGACCGTTGGTACTGACGACAACAAGTAAACCTGCTTATGAGATAGAAAGAATTCTGGGAGTTGAGGTTGACGACGGTAAACCTTGGTATTATGACATTCAGAGGTATCTGGAACTTGGTGAATTCCCGGAAGGGGCGGGCAGAAAAGACAGAATAGCCATTCAGAAGTTGGCTTCCCAGTATGTGACTTTGAGAGGGGAACTGTACAAGAGGCAGGCAAACGGTATTCAGTTGAAATGTTTGAGAAAAGAAGAAGCTCAGATAGTGATGGAAGAGGTACATGCCGGGGTATGTGGTCCGCACATGAATGGGTTGAACTTGTCCCGCAAGATAGTGAGACAGGGGTTTTATTGGTCGACTATGGAGACAGACTGCGCGAAGATGGTAAAGCACTGTCATGACTGTCAAGCACACGGTAATTTGAATCACTTACCGCACACAGAGTTGCACGGGTTGTCAGAGCCGTGGCCTTTCTCGGCATGGGGAATTGATATGATTGGGGAAATTCGACCAAATGCGTCAAATGGGCATCGCTTCATAGTGGTGGCAGTAGATTACTTCTCTAAGTGGGTGGAAGCCGAATCCTTCCGTAATGTTACAGCGAAGCAGATGGCGAAGTTCATAGCTCGGAACCTCATTTGTCGGTATGGTATGCCGCATCATGTAGTGACGGACAACGGGGTCCAGTTTCAAGGAGAGACAAAGGCGATGTTACAGAGGTATGGGATAGGCCACCACAAGTCATCACCGTACAGGCCGCAGGCAAATGGGGCAGTTGAGGCAGCCAACAAGACTATAAAGACAATTTTAGCCAAGATGACAGAAAATTGTAGAGACTGGGCCGAGAAGTTACCGTATGCTTTGTGGGGGTACAGAACGTCGGTCAGAACGGCAACAGGTGCAACACCTTACTCCTTGGTCTACGGAATGGAAGCAGTATTGCCAGTAGAAGTGGAAATACAGTCCCTGAGAGTATTAGCAGAGGCAGAATTACCGGAACAAGAATGGGCCGCACAGAGATTTGATCAGTTGGTACTATTGGATGAGAAGAGAACGAAGTCTTTGTATCACATGCAGTTGTATCAGAAGAGGCTAGCCCGGGCATTCAACAAGAGAGTACGTCCCACAAAGATCAGAAAGGGTGATTTGGTACTTAAGCAGTCGAGGCCGTCGACGACGGATCCGAGAGGAAAATTCAGGCCTAACTGGGAAGGACCTTACGTCGTTCAGAAAGTCCTGGGAAATGGAGCAGTGAAGCTATCAGACTCGGAAGGAAGGAAATGAATTCACAGAACCAATCAATGTTGACAGGTTGAAGTTGTACTTTGCTTGAGAAGACTTGGTCGCCAGCGGAAGACCTAACCCAACGGAAGTAAGAAAACTCCTGCATACATGCATACACGTAACCTATTGCATATTTTTGTTCGTTCTGTTTTGTGTAAACAGGTGTTGAAGACGGAGAAAAAGAGCGAGCAGTAAGCCGATCAGAGATAGTAAAGGCACAGAGCATTTGATATGGGCAGTAATCTGAAGATTGAGGTCCCAATGAAGTTAAGTTCCGGGTATGGGTCTCGGAGGCGAAGCCCATATCGGTTAAGGAGCGAGGTTCCACATGAACCAGCTTGGGGGCGAAGCCCGTATCGGCTGAGGAGTGAAGCTCCACATCATCATTTCGGGATGCGTCCCAGGGTCGAGGCCCACATTTTGTCAGCGGTATTGGGATGCGTCCCAGGGTCGAGGCCCCCGTTGGGTTGCAGCTATTGGGATGCGTCCCAGGATCGAGGTCCACTGCATCATCATTCGGGATGCGTCCCAGGGTCGAGGCACATTTTGTCAGCGGTATTGGGATGCGTCCCAGGGTCGAGGCCCCCGTGTGTCGGTTGCAGCTATTGGGATGCGCCAGGATCGAGGTCCACTGCATCATCATTTTCGGGATGCGTCCCAGGGTCGAGGCCCACATTTTGTCAGCGGTATTGGGATGCGTCCCAGGGTCGAGGCCCCCGTTGTCGGTTGCAGCTATTGGATGCGTCCCAGGATCGAGGTCCACTGCATCATCATTTTGGGATGCGTCCCAGGGTCGAGCCCCACATTTTGTCAGCGGTATTGGGATGCGTCCCAGGGTCGAGGCCCCCGTTGTCGGTTGCAGCTATTGGGATGCGTCCCAGGTTCGAGGCCCACATCATCAGCAGCATCGAGATGCGTCTCAGGATCGAGGTCCACTGCAGTATCAGCTCAGCTCGAGACAGCTAGCTAGCCAGGTAAGTAAAATGCATTGCATAACTTTGATAGGATTGTTCAAAGTCACACACTGCACAAGTCCCATCAAAGTGGGGGCGACTGTAGGCATTGCATTTTCGCATGTGAAACCTGATGATGAGCCTCATTTGGAGGCACTACCTTTTGAGTCATGAAAGCCGCGGGAAACGGATATCGGAAGGGGAAATTCAGGATAAACAAGCTCACTGTCTTCGTTGGTGCTGCGTTCGTTACTTCGTTCGAACCTCGTGCAGATTGCGGACGTTCGTGCCGCGTCGAATGAGGCGTTCGAACGGAGCCGGTAATTCTGGTTTTTCTGCTAGCCTCACACCCCAGCCCATTTAGCTCCCCAAAGCCCATAAAACACATCCCAAATTAAATAATAAATATTAATTAAATATTAATTAAAATAAAACATTTAAACCATTTACCAATTAAAATAAACAATTACCAACTTAAACTAAAATCATGCCTAATATAAATGAATCAAATATATTATATACTAAAACTAAAAATAAGATTTGCCTAATTAAAATCAATCTTAACCAATTAAAGCCAATCATATATTGACTTCCTAATTCAATAAGATATCCACCAATTTAAAAGTTTTGACTTCCTAATCTAAACCAAATTTGTCCCCCCCTCAATCTTTGACTGTCCTTGCTAAACACCAAATCATATCCTCTTTAATGACAAAATCCCTTCCTTGTGACACAAGGCCAAACCCCTACCTCTCCTCTATATAAACATGACTAAACCAAGGCCATCCCCCTCTCGAATCTCTCTAGCTTATACACACAATTTACACAAAATTATAGCAAGAAATCCTAGACATCACAAGCAAATCACACCAAAACAATCCCTCTCTTCCATAGCCGAATCTATACAAATAACCACCCCTAATCACCACGAAAACCAGCCCCTCAAACCTCCATACATCACCGAAAAATCACACAAACACAGCAGCCCAAATCCTTAAAAAAACAGTAACAAAAACTACATAGATAACCTTAAGAATAATCACATATATCGCATTAAAAAAAGAACCCACACAACTTGGAATAGTTCTTTGAAAACATTGAAACAGGTAGCCCGTGCAGTGAGCAGCAAAACAGGAGCCGAATAGGAGCAGAACGGAGTTCGAATAATAAGCAAAGCAGCGAAGCAGTGAGCTAGGACGTTGAACCAGCGGACCAGAAAAGTTGCGGAGCCTACCCCCCCTTTCGATCTTCGTGGAACGTGAGTCCGAGAGAAGAGACGGCTTAAAAGGTTAGACCTGAGGGTATCTTTCACACTTGTTTCCTTTTCCGCATTATTTATTAAGTATTTCTTGTATGATTGTAATGTTGAAATGTGTGTTGTGATTTTTGAGTAAATAAACATGCATGAATTATGAGATGTAATATGTTGTGGGTATTAGATGAATGAGAGATGTGTCAACTCTCGCGGTATATCGGATGGAAACCCGGACATAAATTTCATAGCCGATTCCGAATGGACGGTAATATGATCTGTACTCGGGCCACAACTCCACGTACCGCTTGAGTAAACGGCACCATCTCTCTTTCGTTGTGTTGCGTTTTGTTTATTTAGTTTTCTCTTGAATTCAATATATCGTTTATTTTTGTATGATCCAACCAAGCGCATGGGCTTAGTGAGTTAGTCCAAAGGTCCTCCATTTGTGAGACAAAAAGCCGAAAGGGCCACCTTCGTGACACTACTTCGCCGCGCCGGTTGATGTATGTTCGGTTGGACGCAAGATACGTTCAATCGAGTATACTTAGTTTGATATTATTATCTCTATTTTCGTATGTATAAGTCAATCGAGCGCATGGGCTTAGTAAGTGTGTTGTGAGATCCCCTATGGGGAGGGGCTAAAAGCCCTTTACCACGATGCTTTGCCGCGCCGGTTGATGTGTTCAGATTGGACGTAAGATATGTTCAATCGGGCATACTTGGTTGATATGATTGGTTCTATTCTTGTATGTGTGATTGTGACGCGCATGGGCTTAGTATGTTGGTCTAAATGTCCTCTCTTTGAGAGATCAAGAGCCCCAAAAGGTCACCTTTACGGCAGTGCTTCGCCGCGCCCTTTTATTTTCTGTATTGCATCCTATTTCATGCATCAGGTCCGTGTCCGTTCGAACGCGTTTGCAAACGCAACTCGAACGTGCATACATTTTGCCTTATCATGCATCAGGTCTCCTTTCCGTTCGAACGCGTTTACGAACGCTACTCGAACGTGAGTATTCTGTTTCATTTCCGTTCGAACGCGTTTACGAACGCTACTCGAACGTGAGCATTCTGTTTCATTTCCGTTCGAACGCGTTTACGAACGCTACTCGAACGTGAGCATTCTGTTTCATTTCCGTTCGAACGCGTTTACGAACGCTACACGAACGTGCACACACTGAACTGAGTCTGCCTTATTACATTCATGCATGATTGCCTATTGGTTGATCTTTCTTATGCAAATGTGTCAATGTATTACCATTCATATGCTCGTGTCATGATAACATTTGGGTATTATTTCTTGCGGTATATCGGATGGAAACCCAGACGTAAATTCCGTAGCCGATTCCGAATGGACGGTAGTACGGTCTGTACTTGGGCTACAATTCCACGTACCACTTGGAAAAGTGCCCATACGTGTGCTTGTATGGTTACTATGTGTGCTTGTATGGTTAATATGTGTGCTTGTGTTTTTCCTGAATATGATATGCAAGTAAAGATGTATGTTAGTTGCTATCTTGATATATGTTAAGCATGCAATCTTATATATGAAATACATGTATATTTAGGCGCACATTTTAATTTAAAATGTGACTTTAGAAGCATGATACCTCTAGAAATAATTGTTACTTCAGCTTGTTTAAATTATTATATAAATCCTTTCATTACAAGTGACATAAGTAAGGGACCATTCCGAACCCAACGGTTTGAGGTCTTCCCTTGCGAGGGGTGAGTGCGGCCTTAAATCTTTGTCCCGGTTCACACCGGGTGGCGACTCCATGTTATGTAATCTTTCCCAACTAGGTCGCGAGCCTAGGAACGGCGTCGCCCAGGTTCTGTGTCCCACACATGTGTGTGCGTGTGTTTTATGTTTTTGCACGTTTATTTTTCTGTTCACTGCATATGAGTGTGTGTGTCTTGTTTTGATATATGTCCCTTGGTATATAGGATGGAAATCTGGACATAAATTTCATAGCCGATTCCGAATGGACAGTAGTATGATCTGCACTCGGGATACAACTCCACGTACCATTGGATATTGTCAATCATTTGTGTCTTTATTTTTTTTTGTGTTAAATATGAAAAATCAAAAATATATATAATTTAAAAAAGACCAAAAATATTTTTCGTGGCTTATTAGAGCATGAATAGCATGTGCATGTGATCCTGGTATGTAGGATATATGGTTATGCATGTATAATATGCTTTTATTTTTTTTTTTGATGCTCTATATGCATATATGTGTGTGTGATAAAAACCCTATGTATATCTTTTGCTTGCACCTCACATACACGATTTTATTATGTCAATGCTTGATCGCATGTATGAGTTTTTGGACTGGAAATCTAATTTCTATCATACTTTGTTCATTAAATAGTATGACATTTTGACTAGATGACCTTGCTACCCCCCTTATAAAACAAAAAAACAAAAAAACAAAAAAAATATAATTTACATTACTCAAGAGCAAAAGAGCCAATAGGCCAAATTCAAAAGATAAGGGCAAAAACTCTTCACTCGAAAGAGTTATTATTTATAAGCTAATGATATTTATGGGGAAAATAACATAGCATGCAACCAATGTTGAGCATTTTCAGGTCCTAGTGGTGCTGGGTTTGAACACATATTTTGTGTACTTAGTTTGCTAAGAGATGAATTTCTTTGGATGTGTCCAGCTCATAAAATAAGGTCTTAAGCCTTGTTTCGTTATGCACTTACTTTTCACGCAAGTGTTTGTTATGCTTTGGTGTTTATGTCATATGCACGCATGTATTATTTAGCAGGATCTAAAGTGTTGCATATTGTTTCATGTCATAAACAGCTGATTACTGACTGAGTATCATTGTATTTGCTTGAAGTGTTGTTTCAGTCATTTTTTGACAAGTATTTTTTTACCTCATGATGTGCGTGTGTGTACTTCATGTCATTACATACCATTTGTTTTGCATATCTATGAGTGTTTACTTCCCGTTTGATTTTAAGCTAACTATTGTGGGCTTGTAAGTGAGGGGGAGTAAATTCTGCTTTCATATACTCTTGTATGAGTTATCTTATATTTTTTTTATTCATGTTTCCTTCATCCTTTGTCATTTCGTGACAAAAATGGGGAGAGTAGATTAAGGGGGGTAGTAGCGTAGGATATCATTTTGATATCTCTGTTTTAAGGAGAGTTATGTTTTTCACGGTATATTGTTGTTTGTGGATGTTTCAGGTAAGCAGGTTTGTTGCTGAGGTGACATTATTTTCAAGACTACTTGGTTAGGTATTAGATCGAGTCCTAATGTAATAAGTCTCTGTTTTGATGGTTGACAGTTGACTATTTCCTTTTTGGGTCTTTTACCGTAGTCTTTGTATTAGGTAGTGTTTTGTCACGGAATGCCAAATGAGGAGATTGTTAATTCCATTTTTATTTGCATTTTCTCTGTCAAAATAAGTTCAATTGAGTTGTAATCTTTCATGAAGGTCTTTGTGCAATTAGACTGGTTTCTGGCTGTTGTGCATCAGACATGCGTTCGTGGTACGTTCGTTATTTGGTTCGAACATGTGGTGTTAGTGGCACGTTCTACATGGGGTTCGAACGAGAGCATTCCATAGAGCAAACGTTCGATACACGTTCTTGTTGGTTCGAACAAGATCATTCCAGAGAGCATCAGTTCATTGTGCGGCGTTCGAACGAGTCTTTCCAGTAGGCGCGCGTTCGTGGTGCGTTCAAGTAAACGTTCGAACGCGACTGCGATCTAAACGGTTTTTTATGCCTTTTCATTTTGAAAAATCCTAACTTTTCACCCTACCTATAAATATAACATGTAGCCGCCATGCCCAAGAGTTGAAGCATATTTTCCTTGAACCAAA
>SKCR01034892.1:0-17571 GCA_019454045.1 Zanthoxylum bungeanum
ATGAACTATAATATGATGAACCAAGACCATACTCTTGGAGAGTTGATGGCAATGCTGCGTGAAGTAGAAAAAGAGCTAGTAAAGCGAGGCGCACTTCGCTTCAACATCTCAGTCTGCCAATGCTTGGCCAAAGGCTACTGGAGGTGTAAAGAAGAAGAAGAAGAAGAAGGGAAATGCCAAATCATCAAAGTCTTCTGGGAAGGTAAAGGACAAATCCCAAGATGTCTGCCTGCAGTGTGGCAAACAGGGTCACTGGAAGCGTGACTGCCTTGAGTACAAGGTGCACATGAAGGAAGTGAAGGCGGGCAAAGCTCCGGCTTCAGATATGTTTGTTATAGAAATAAACATGTCTACTTCTAGTTTTTAAAATTTAATTTTTGATTCTGGTTGTGGTACTCATATATGTACTGATGTGCAGGATCTGCAGATTAGCAAGAGACTGGCTTCAGGAGAGATAGACCTCCGAGTTGGAAATGGGACTAGAGTCGCCGTTTTGGCTGTTGGGACCTATATTTTGGAACTACCATGGGGGCATGTACTTAATTTATCAGACTGCTACTATGTACCTAGTTTGACTAGGAATATTATTTATGTATCTTTATTAGCCCAATGTAGGCATATTTTATATTCAGAAACACTGGGTGTTTTTTGTATAAAAATGATATTGAGATATGTAGTGCTGATGTGAATAATAGTCTTTAGATTTTGAATATAAATCAATCTCAAACATATAATTTAACAAACAAAAGGATTAAATTAAGTAACAAAGATGAAACTTATATGTGGCATTGTCGTCTGAGACACATTAACAAGACTTGCATATCCACACTTTCGAAGAGTGGGTACTTGGACGGATTTGATCCAAATTCATATGACGTCTACGAATCTTGTTTATTAGGAAAAATGCCTAAAACACCTTTCAATGGTAAATGTGCGCGTGCCACCGAACTGTTAGCCCTCGTTCATAGTGACGTGTGCGGTCCCATGTCTAGCTAGGCTAGAGGTGAATATGAATACTTCATAACCTTTATGGATGATGCATCGCGTTATGGTTATGTGTATCTTATGAGATACATGTCTAAAACCTTTGAGAAATTCAAAGAGTTTCCACATGAAGTAGAAAAACAGACCGGCAAAAGTATTAAACATTATGGTCGGACTGTGGTGGAGAATACTTGAGCAATGAGTTTCTCGATTACTTGAAAGAGTATGGTATTCTTTCATAGTGGACTCCTCCCGGAACACCTCAATTAAACAGTGTGTCAGAACGGAGAAATCGTATTTTGTTGGACATGGTAAGGTCTATGATGAGTCGCACAGAGCTACCAATTTCCTTATGGGGATATGCATTGAACATTGCAATACTTATTTTGAATAAGGTTCCGTCAAAGTCTGTTCAATAGACTACATATGAAATATGGACAGGAAAGAAACTAGGTTTCTCATTCCTGAAGATTTGGGGATGCTGGGCATACGTTAAACGTTTGGATGGTACCAAATTAGAACCCAAATCGGATAAGTGTCTATTTGTAGTTTATCCTAGGGAAACCAAATGATATTACTTCTACCACCCACAAGAGAACAAAGTATCTGTTGTTCTACATACGGTTTTCCTCGAAAAGGAATTCCTAAATGCTGTGGTAAGTGGGAGGAAAGTAGAACTCGATGAATATCGGAGTGATACTGTTCCTAGCACAAAATCCTTAACAGAACATGAACAGTTCATCAGGGATGAGACTGTACCACAATCTTCGAATACGCAAGAACCGCATAGGTCGGATAAAGTCAGAAAACAACCTGAGAGGTATGGGTTTCTGATCTCACCTTATATAGATATTAATCTTATTGAGGAAGACGAACCGGCTACGTATGAGGAAGCGATAAAAGGTATCGACTCCGCTTTATGGCAAGATTCCATGAAGTCCGAAATGGATTCCATGTACACCAACCAAGTTTGACACTGGTTGATGCACCAGAAGGCGTAAAGCCTATTGGTTGCAAATGGGTCTTCAAGAAGAAGACTGACATGGATGGCAATAAACAAATGTACAAATCTAGGCTTGTAGCGAAGGGTATCGTCAACGACACGGTGTCGATTACGATGAAACTTTTTCACATGTTGCCATGATTAAATCCATTCGAATAATGCTTTCTATTGTTGCATATTTCGATTACGAAATATGGAAGATGGACGTCAAAACCGCTTTCTTTAATGGAAACCTTTTGGAGGATGTTTATATGTAACAGCCTGATGGTTTTGTCGTACCAAAACAAGCAAACAAGGTTTGCAAGTTAAATCGATCCATTTATGGATTGAAGCAAGCATCGCGTTCTTCGAACCAACGTTTTGATGAGATCATAAAAGAATATGATTTCGTTCAAAATGAGGATAATCCTTGTGTATATAAGAAGGTTAGTGGGAGCGCACTGACATTCATTGTCCTTTACGTTGATGATGTATTGCTTATTGGCAATGACATTCCCATGCTACAATCTGTGAAAGCTTGGCTTTCATTAAAATTCTCCATGAAAGATCTGGGAGAAGAAGCCTTTATTCTGGGAATAAAGATCTACCTAGATATATCTAGAAAGCTGCTTGGACTCTCCCAGAGAACGTACATTGACAAAGTGTTGTAGAGATTCAACATGGATCATTCTAAGAGGGGACTGTTGCCAGTGTCACATGGCATCACTCTATCTAAGGACATGTGTCCTAAAACTCAAGATGAGAGAGACAACATGAGTCGGATCCGGTTCGCTTCTGCAGTCGGATCGATCATGTATACCATGATATGTACATGACCTGATGTCTCTTATCCTTTGAGCATGTGTAGTCGCTATCAGGCCGATCAAGGTGATGGTCACTGGGTTACAGTTAAGAACATCCTTAAGTATCTTAGACGAACTAAGGATGTTTTCTTAATCTATGAAGATGGGGAACTTGAGGTAACTGGGTTTACCGATGCAAGTTTCCAAACCTATAAAGACGACTGTAACTCGCTATCCAGGTGCATATTTTGTTTGAACAATAGAGCAGTGAGCTAGAAATCTTCCAAGCAAGAGACTGTTGCAGATTCAACAACAGAAGCGGAATATATTACTGCAGCTGAAGCAGTAAAAGATGCAGTTTGGATCCGTAAATTCCTAATTAGATTAGGAGTATTTTTGTTAGCAGCTGAGCCCGTTCTTTTGTATTGTGTTAATAACGGGGCTATAGCGCAGGCTAAGGAACCGCGGTCTTATCAACGATCCAAACATGTTCTTCGACGTTTCCATCTGATTCGTGAGATCATACATCGTGGCGATGTGAAGATCGAGAAGGTTACATCAGATGACAACATTGCAGATCCGCTGATGAAAGCTATTCCTTAGTAAAAGTTTGAGCGACATGTACATAGTTCATGTGTTAGATACTTGAGTGATTGGCTATAGGCCAAGTGGGAGATTGTTGGACAATAATGACCCATAGCATCACTATTTGTAAAAGACATTGTGATTTTTGTACAAATTAACTATGTGACAAAGGAAATTGTCATTTTATCATTTTGTAATTAGATACTTATATATATAAATGATAAAAGTCCTTATGATTAGTATTACACTTGTCCGCGTTATGGAAGCGTAACAATATAGTTCTCATATATTTGGGTATTGGATACACATGCAAATGTAATAGGAGGTTCTGTTTACCGATGGTACGGAAACAGCTTCGCTCTGGATAGACCCCGCGGAATCACATTGTTAGTATGACTATGTGTCTATGGGAATCCCCATCAGGGTGGGTGTATTTGGTCTTAACCTGAGACTTGCATCGCTAATACTTGCTACAATCAGTACGCTTTGGTTTTGGTCGTCCATGGGTTTAATAGGTTCTATCTACACCTCTTCTGGGTTTATTGAGAATCGTAGTGTATTGGGTGTGATGTCAAGATGGAAGTATCACTTTAGTAATAATGAGATGATGATCACGTAGGGATACAGAACTGGTAATCTATTATGTTGCAACTATCGGGATAATATGATGAGGTCATGATTATCTGATTAAGGAGACTAGTTGCTAGTGATCCGATATATCCTTCGTACGGGGCAGACACTATTCCAACCCCAGGCCTAACATGTGACATAAGATATTGGATCGCAATACGCAATACTTGGTATACTACGCTTGATATAATTCGTAAGCCACTTTCGTAATAATTTTTCAAGGCATTATTATTTAATTAAATTTGATTTAATTAAGTCGCAACGGAAAATTCTTAAATCAGAATTAATGAATCCGAGCCCGATATGTGTTTTGCGGGCCCACTCGGATTTTGAATTAATATAGGGCCCACATAAAGTCACATCACTAGTCTATCTCAACACTTTTTGGTGATGGAAGTTATTGAGGATTTGTTGGTAACTTGTAACTTGCAAAAGTTAGACTTGTGATAGACATTTTACTAACTTGAGTTTTGTAAATGGATTTTGATTTTTGAAATCAATAATACATTAAAACAAAAATTGAAACACTTCTCACTCTACCAACTTACAAAAACCGAAACCTTCTCTCCCACTCATCTCCCTCCATTGTCGAGAGTTGCTTCTCACAATAGGAAGATTTTTGTTGCAATTTCTTCCAATGCTAGCACTTAAAAGAGTCTACAAAGGTGATAAGGAAACTATCCCCTTGAGATTGGAATTCAAAGATCAAGCTTGGATCTAAACTATTCATACAAAGGAGAGCTTGGAGCACTACACAAAGGTTGGCAAATTTAGTTATCTCCACATCCGCCATAACCGATCGTTGTAAGTATTTTTCCGCAATCTTACTTCGATTATTCACACTTGTTTATGCTTATTATATCCTTGGCATGTTCTAGGAGAACCCAACAATATTCATAATTAATTAGTTAAACCAATATTTCCAAAACATCACTTAAACTAATTAATCATGCTTTAACATATTCAATTCATGTTTAAAATAATTGAAGCAAAATCAATCAATAATAACATGCTAAGGCTCACGGTTTTAGGCATAAAATTACAATCAATTTTATTTCAATCTAATTAAATCAACAATCAATTTATTTCATGCTTTTAAACACATCCATTGGTCTAAAATCATAAAATCACCATGAACACTACAAGGGTTATGTTCGACCAAGCTAAGGAAATTAGGGAAAAATTTTATCCAATCCATTTTCTCAAATTTTAAGATGCATAAATCTAATTCATCATCATCCAATCTCATCCAAACAACCAATTTGAAGAAATCATGCTCAAAACATAAAAACCCCAAATTAAAGTATATAAACCCTAAACTCATTTCATGCTTAGAAAAGGCTTTGGATACCACTGTTGGGTTCCTAGAACATGCCAAGGATCTCTAATCATGATATGTGTTTGAATACTCAAAGAAGTTGCGGAAAAGCTTACATTGATCGAATTGGATGGAAATATGAAGTTCAAAACTTTTGTCCTTTGAGAAGAGCTCCAAGCCTTTCTTTGTGTCCCAAACTCTAGGGATTAGTTTCCCTAACACCTTATATGACTCTTTGGAAGTGCTAGCTTGAAGAAATTTTGAAACAAATTTCTAAGGGAGAATGAGAAGCTCTCGGCTTTTTTATGTTGTGTATTTGATTTCAAAAATCAATTATGATTTACCAAAAATCAAGTTGGTATATGTCATTCCAAATGACAAAGTGTGTAGGATTTTAGTTGAGTGAAAAACAAGTAAACCAAGCTTTACACTTAATCTCAACCACTTCCATCACTAGTCAAACTAGTTGGTCTAAGTTAAGTGGGTCCCACCACTTGTAAATTCTGAATTTAATTCGAACAATCCAACACGCAACTTCGCTCGGGCCCAGGTTCGTTTAATTCTGAATTAACGAATTTTCCGTTGCGACATTATAATTAAAGTCGCTTACGAATCAATTCTAAATTTATTCGTTTGGCCGAATTAAAATCCAATTTTAATTCCGTGTTGAAATCTAATTTCAATTAATATATCGAATATATTATTTAATCGATTAATTCCAAATTAATCGTTCTCTCTCTTCTAATCAAATTTTATCCCAGATTAATTTTTGCCGTAATTAATCCTAGATTAATTTTCTCTCTCTTATAATTAATCCTAGATTAATTCTGTACGAGTCAAACATCATCGGTGAATCTTTGGGAAGCGACCCATGAGATTCCTGGATATATTGGTAGTAAATCGGGTCGTCGGACTATCCGAACACATGCGTACCCAGTACCACGTTCTTATCGATTTACAAGACATGGTTGGTTTCTAGCAAAGCACCGTGCCTACCTAATTCTCCAGAAATATTCTTTTAAGGAATACATAATCTATACCAGACGTAGTATACTAAGTATTGCGTATTACGATCCAGTATCGGTTGTCACATGTTAGGCCTGGGGCTGGAATTGTGTCTGCCCCGTACGAATCATATATCGGATCACTAGCAACTAGTCTCTTTAATTGGATAATCATGACCTTGTCATATTATCCCGATAGTTGCAACATATTTGAGTACCAGTTATTTATCCCTACGTGAGCATCATCTCCATATGACTGAAATGACACTTCCATCTTGACATCACACCAATACACTACGATTCTCAATAAACCCAGAAGAGGCGTACACAGAACCTGGTAAAGTCTCGGATGAACAAAACCAAAGCGTACTGATTGTCGTAAGTATTAGCGATGCAAGTCTTAGGTTAAGACCAAATACACCTACCCTGATTCGGATTCCCATAGACACATAGTCATACTACCAATGGGATTCCGAGGGGTCTATCCAGAGCGAAGCTGTTCCCGTACCATCGGTAAATAGAACCTCCTATTACACTTGCATGAGTATCCAATACCCAAATATATGAGAACTATGTCGTTACGCTTCCATAACGCTCACAAGTGTAATACTAGCTTATTCCGCATTATCAATGTCTAGTCTCGATAATACTATGACTAAGGATATTTAATGATTAAACCTTTCGTGGATTGATACTGTCTCATTAATCCGGAACTAATCATAAGGACTTTCATCATTTATATATTCAAGTAATCTAATTACAAAATGATAAAATAGTAATTTCCTTTGTCACATAGTTAATTTATACAAAAACCACAATGTCTTTTACAAATAGTGATGCTATGGGTCATACTTGTCCAAAAAATGGATCAGTCTATCCCCTGGCGGTAGCATCTCTAAGAGAGGGATGTTACAAAGATGGTATCAGAGCATGGTCTAGTGAGTCAATGACTACAGTGAGCAGAGTGTTGAGGTCTTGTATATATAGTATGCCCGAGATACTAGTATGTGAGGCACTACCTCTCTAATATTGGATCCTCAAGTACGTCTTCAAAAACCTATAGACATGGTAGTAAGAAATTCCTAAGCTTTTCGAATATTCTTTCTTATAATAGTAACCATACTTCTTGTCTAAGTTGAGAAACCTTATGTAGTTATTTTGGTGGAATATCATAAGCTCAAGATATGCTACGAGAATAGATTGTAAAGTTCTAAGAATAGTCACGCAAAGGAGTGGGAAAGAAAGCTATAATAAAAGTAAAGAATGGTACATAAATGTTTAACCAACCAGAGCCAATAAGAGATAAAAATACATAAGTAGATGCTAAAGAAAACACCAGAACTTTGAGTAGTAAGAAGAATAGAGTGAGCCTGAGCAAGAATAAAAGAATGTTAAATAAACCTTAGTAAGATTCTTTCATTCCTACTGAGAATTCTTCCCTCATCAAAAAATTCCTTCAAGTAGACCCAATAGCCTTAAGTACCTTATATAGATAGTAAGTACCTTGAGTAAAAAATATTGTATTATGTACAATTGGATATATTAATTTAGTCATAATTCTTACGAACCATTCTGATATGTTGTAGATCCTAAGATGGAACTTGAAACATGTTCTATAGTATCTTTGGGATATGGAGAACGAGTTTTTTTTCATGGAGATTATAGTCCGCAGCCGTTATGGTCAAATTAGATTTGAGTCTTATTGTGACGTTAGATGGTCTACGTCATTTAGAGTCAGAAAAGATGCAGTGGGAGTGTCATAATTGATTCTACTGTATGAGTGGAATTAATTGTAACTTATAAAGTACTGACTTATGAAGTGTAAAGTGACCTTGTAAATTAGGAGTTATGACATTAGTGTTGTGTTTGTGGTTGTATGCATAGTATTTTGGATTTGACCCCTAAATACTTGGACAACTCAGTAGCCGTAGCACAATATTGATGTCGTATCTGAGTCATATTGATGTAAAATTTAGGTTCTATAAAATATGAATGATGTTGGCCAAGGGAAACATTTTGGATTGTTGGACAAACTCAAAAATATAATAGCAGACCTATATTAAGATGTGTATATGATACCATGGATTGACACTAGAGAAAGTTGGAGAAATTGTAAGTGTTGGTGCTCGGAGTGCCAATCCTGATCGTATTTATGTCTGGTTTATGAATACGAATAATTCTTTTTCTATAATATTACATATTTATGGTTGCACCTCTTGTCTTTTATATATATTCGATCTAATAAAATTATATTGAAACTATATATATATATATATATATATATATATATATTAGATAAAGACCTGATGATTTACAATGTAGTGCGCAGTTACAACTGACCGGCGTAAACACACACGTATAACGCAAGCGTACGTATCGTTCAAGTAGTATAAAAAGTATCGATCCCACGAGGACTTAATACCTAAGCTATTAATTTTATGAGGTCAAATGATTACTAGTATCTAACAGGTAGTTTGATTGATTTGAAATGGTGACGATTCTAAATTTAAAAACAAGTAAATAAAATTGTTCGAAAGTAGGTTTTAAGAAAATTCAATATTAAAAACTATCTAGGGTTGTGATTTCCTCCAATATCATTTTAAAGATGAAGTGGTTATTTTATGTTTGTGTAATAAATCGGTTGACTAACCTGGAACACTAAATTATGCAAAAGCCTATGTCGATGGTCAGACGTAAATACCTAGTTTAACCCAATTGAACCATATGTCTATGTCAACCAAATTATCTGGATTCATTAAGTTTAAGTTCCAATTATGGCTACCCCCGCCCGAAAGGTATATTCCTATCCTGTAAGGAAATCTATTAAAGGGTTATCTATCCTCAAGGAAGAACGTGGGCTATTGAGTCTAAGGTCTTAAACTTAAAATCTCTATGTCTAGTTCATTTTAAGTTTACCAGTTCAATTTTATTAATGGCCAGTTAATGAAAAAACATTAAGATTAAGACTCAATAAATAAATCTTTATATTACCCAAACTATAATTTAACCCCTCATAAACCGGTGATATTAGATTTCATCACAACCCCAGATAACTGGCTTAGTTATGACACATATTTACAGGTAGTAAAAAATTAAATAAAATAAAAGACATAAAGTACAATACTAAAAATTCAATACTAAAAATTAAATGCTGAAAAGTAAATGCTGAAATTAAATGCTGAAATTAAATACTGAAAATTAAATGCTGAAAAGTAAATGCTGAAAGTAAATTACTGAAAAGTAAATTGCTGAAAAGTAAATTGCTGAAAGTAAATTGCTGAAAAGTAAATAAAGTAAAATTACAATAAAAGAAAATGCTGAGGTAAAAAGATCCACTTTTATTACTTCTATTGTAGATATCTCCCTTAATATAATATATGAACTTTGCATGATAATTACCAACCAGCCATATAGGCGGTATCCAGATTAAGTCAAATTAATAATTAATTACCAACCGACCAATCAGGCGGTATCCAGTTTAGTCAGGTTAAAACCAATTAATAAATAATTACCAACCGACCAATATGGCGGTATGCTTGTTAAGTTAGGTTTTAACTAGTTTATATATTATAATTAAGGGAGATTAATCTAAATATTAGTAATAAAAGTTTTACCTTTTACCCCAGCAAAGGGGAGTTACCTCCTCATTACTGAAAAGTAAAAACTGAAAATTAAAGAAAGAAAAGTATTGTGTGTAAAAGTAAATTACGGAAAGTAAAAACTGAAAAGAAAGTGCGAAAGCGGAAATTAATTACTGAAAACTGTAAATAAACAAAAGATATAATCTTCTTAGTATTCTTAAGGAATTCCTTAGAAGAAAGTATGAATTTTACAAATGAAATGGCTTGGTATTTATAGGCAAAATTTTGCCTCCATCAAATCATCCACCAAATCAATTATTAATTGCTCCACTAATTGCTCCACTAATTGCTTATCCAAATCCATTATTAATTGCTCCACTAATTGCTTATCATGTTTGGTGGTGATTTGATAATTTTTATTATTTATTTATTAATTTATTTTTTGCTTTGAAAATGACTTTAATAATTACACACAACACACTTTTGGATGGTTTATCAATTTATGGCATGAAATATTCAGAACTCGAAATTATTTTATCTTTCAAAGTTGTAGATATTTGATTCTTCTTTAATCTTGCACTTGAATCAGCTCAATCCGATATCGGAGTAAAAAGTTATGCGCAAAATACGAAAGATGTGCAAAACTAGAATTTCCAAAACTGCACTTTGTCAAAAATGTCCTTTCAAGTTTCCAATCTCCAAAATTAAAATATCAAGTCCAATAAATGGCCAGTTAATGAAAAAGCATTAAGATTAAGACTTAATAAATAAATCTTTATATTACCCAAACTATAATTTAACCCCTTATAAACCGGTGATATTGGATTTCATCACAACCCCAGATAACTGGCTTAGTTACGACACATATTTACAGGTAGTAAAAAATTAAATAAAATAAAAGACATAAAGTACAATACTAAAATTCAATACTAAAAATTAAATGCTGAAAAGTAAATGCTGAAATTAAATGCTGAAATTAAATACTGAAAATTAAATGCTGAAAAGTAAATGCTGAAAGTAAATTACTGAAAAGTAAATTGCTGAAAAGTAAATTGCTGAAAGTAAATTGCTGAAAAGTAAATAAAGTAAAATTACAATAAAAGAAAATACTGAGGTAAAAAGATCCACTTTTATTACTTCTATTGTAGATATCTCCCTTAATATAATATATGAACTTTGCATGATAATTACCAACCAGCCATATAGGCGATATCCAGATTAAGTCAAATTAATAATTAATTACCAACCGACCAATCAGGCGGTATCCAGTTTAGTCAGGTTAAAACCAATTAATAAATAATTACCAACCGACCAATATGGCGGTATCCTTGTTAAGTTAGGTTTTAACTAGTTTATATATTATAATTAAGGGAGATTAATCTAAATATTAGTAATAAAAGTTTTACCTTTTACCCCAGCAAAGGGGAGTTACCTCCTCATTACTGAAAAGTAAAAACTGAAAATTAAAGAAAGAAAAGTATTGTGTGTAAAAGTAAATTACGGAAAGTAAAAACTGAAAAGTAAAGAAAAGAAAGTGCGAAAGCGGAAATTAATTACTGAAAACTGTAAATAAACAAACAAGATATAATCTTCTTAGTATTCTTAAGGAATTCCTTAGAAGAAAGTATGAATTTTACAAATGAAATGGCTTGGTATTTATAGGCAAAATTTTGCCTCCATCAAATCATCCACCAAATCAATTATTAATTGCTCCACTAATTGCTCCACTAATTGCTTATCCAAATCCATTATTAATTGCTCCACTAATTGCTTATCATGTTTGGTGGTGATTTGATAATTTTTATTATTTATTTATTAATTTATTTTTTGCTTTGAAAATGACTTTAATAATTACACACAACACACTTTTGGATGGTTTATCAATTTATGGCATGAAATATTCAGAACTCGAAATTATTTTATCTTTCAAAGTTGTAGATATTTGATTCTTCTTTAATCTTGCACTTGAATCAGCTCAATCCGATATCGGAGTAAAAAGTTATGCGCAAAATACGAAAGATGTGCAAAACTAGAATTTCCAAAACTGCACTTTGTCAAAAATGTCCTTTCAAGTTTCCAATCTCCAAAATTAAAATATCAAGTCCAATAAATGGCCAGTTAATGAAAAAGCATTAAGATTAAGACTTAATAAATAAATCTTTATATTACCCAAACTATAATTTAACCCCTTATAAACCGGTGATATTGGATTTCATCACAACCCCAGATAACTGGCTTAGTTACGACACATATTTACAGGTAGTAAAAAATTAAATAAAATAAAAGACATAAAGTAAAATACTAAAAAAGAAATACTGAAAATTAAATGCCGAAAAGTAAATGCTGAAATTAAATGCTGAAATTAAATACTGAAAATTAAATGCTGAAAAGTAAATGCTGAAAGTAAATTACTGAAAAGTAAATTGCTGAAAGTAAATTGCTGAAAAGTAAATAAAGTAAAATTACAATAAAAGAAAATGCTGAGGTAAAAAGATCCACTTTTTTTACTTCTATTTTAGATATCTCCCTTAATATAATATATTAACTTTGCATGATAATAACCAACCAGCCATATAGGCGGTATCCAGATTAAGTCAAATTAATAATTAATTACCAACCGACAAATCAGGCGGTATCCAGTTTAGTCAGGTTAAAACCAATTAATAAATAATTACCAACCGACCAATATGGCGGTATCCTCGTTAAGTTAGGTTTTACTTAGTTTATATATTATAATTAAGGGAGATTAATCTAAATATAGTAATAAAAGTTTTACCTTTTACCCCAGCAAAGGGGAGTTACCTCCTCATTACTGAAAAGTAAAAACTGAAAATTAAAGAAAGAAAAGTATGGTGCGTAAAAGTAAATTGCGGAAAGTAAAAACTGAAAAGTAAAGAAAAGAAAGTGCGAAAGCGGAAATAAATTACTGAAAGCTATAAATAAACAAACAAGATTGTTGACGGCTGATTTTGGTCTCAGGGCAATATGGGAATATTACTCCCAAGACAATCCTCCCTCAATAGTGAATTTGTTTGGTTATGGGGGACCAAAAGCAAATTTAGCAAAAGACAGATAATACGCCAATCGACAAGGAGATTTAACGTGGTTCGGTGGATTTGGATCCGACCTACGTCCACGAACACAAACAAGATGATACTTTTATTACTCAAACACACTTCTCATGTCTCTTTTTGTTTTTTACAAGTCAGAGCTTGATGATTCTCATCTCAACTTTCAACTTGTTCTTCTTATGCACACTCTACCCTTCTATTTATAATAGTGAAGAAATCAGATTCCTTCTGTTGGAAATTCTAATCAATACCCAAGATCAAAAGAGCAAACAAAATATATATAAATGAATGAACAATATTGAAGTATGGCGGAATCATACTCACAAAGATCGGAATGCGGATGCGTTGATGAAATGAAAACTTCTCCTTTGTGCAGTGATGAATTCGGCCAAGGTGGAAAGTGCAGCTCCAAGCTTTGTTTGATCCTCCCAAGCTCAAGGATTAGTTTCCCATAACACCTTTGTATGATCCCTTGAAGGTGCTAGCCTTGTGTGTGATTTAATGTTCCAAACATACACAATTTCTTCAAGCCTTTTGCAACAAAAAACTGAAAAATGGAGAGGGCTGTGAAGCTTCACAGTTTCGGTCAAGAGGAAAGAGAGAAGAATAATGATTTTTGATTTCAAAATCAATTTATATTTGTGTCATAATAATTGTCAAACATATACCATACCTTTGGTAGGTGTATGACACAAATCTATCACCATTCTTTGCCTTTGAGTGTTGTACACACTATCACCTAAACCCATCACACAAAAGTGAATTTAATGACAAGTGATGTGATGGTTGATGTGACATGTGGGCCCCACTTGATTCCGAATACGAGTGGGCCCCACTTGATTCCGAATACGAGTGGGCCCGCAAACACTCCCGGGCTCGGGTTCGATAATTCCGAATTAACGAACTTCCGTCGCGACGTTATTTAAATCGAATTTAATTAAATAATTATGCCTAGCATAATTACTATTCATGTCGCTAATGAATTAATTCTAAATTAATTCGTTTGCCCGAATTAAAATCTAATTTTAATTTCGCGTCGAAATCGAATTTCGTTTAATATATCGAATATATTATTTTAACGATTAATTCCAAATTAATCTTTCTCTCTCTTCAAATAGTACTTTATCCAAGATAAAGTCTCTCCGCAATTAATCCCAGATTAATTAAGTTCGAATCATACGTCATCGGTGAATCTTGGGGAAGCGACCCAAGAGATCTCTGGATATGTTGGCAGTAAATACGGTCGTCGGACTATCCGAACACGTACGTACCAAGTACTACGTTTTTACCGATTTACAAGACAAGGTTAGCCTCTAGCAAAACGCCATGCCTACCCAATTCTCCAGAAATATTCTTACTGGAATATAAGATCTATAACAGGCGTAGTATACCGTAGTATAGTGTATACTGATCCAGTATCAGATGATCACATGTAAGGCCTGGGGCTGGAGATGTGTCTGCCCCGTACGAACCATATATCGGACATCAAGCAACTAGTCTCTTTGAATCAGATAATCCTGACCTTGTCATATTATCTCGATGGTTGCAACCATTATAGAGTACTAGTTCTGTATCATGCGCGTTCATCATCTCCATATGTCTGAAGTGATACTTCCGTCTTGACATCACACCCAATACACTACGATTCCCGATAAACCTAGAAGAGGTGTACACAGAACCTGTTAAAGCCCTGGACGACCAAAACTAAAGTCTACCGATTGTCGCAAGTACTAGCGATGCAAGTCTCAGGTTAAGACCATATGTACCTACCCTGAAGCGGACTCCCATAGACACGCAGACATACTACCAATGGGATTCCGCGGGGTCTATCCAGAGCGAAGCTGTTTTCCGTACCATCGGTAAAACACAACCTCCTACCGCACTTGCATAAGTATCCTATACTTAAATATATGAGAACTATGCCGTTGTGCCCTTACAACACGCACAAGTGCAGTACTAGTCTATTCTGCATTATCGATGTCCAATCTCGATAATACTACGACTAGGGATATTTAATGATTAAACCTTTATGGATTGATACTGTCTCATATCATCTCAATCCGGAACTAATCATTGGGACTTTTACCATTTATATATCAAAGTAAATAAATTACAAAACGGTAAAAGGCAATTCATTACTACATATTTAATTTTGTACAATAATACAATATCATTTACAAAATAGTGACGCTATGGGTCATAACTGTCTAACACCTTCTCCTACAAGAATTTCCTAGTTGAAATACTTTCCTTTTCCCATAAAGATTCCTAGTCAAAACTATTCCCTTTTCCCATAAGGATTCCTAATCAAAACTACCTTTACTTTCTTTATCCTACTAGGAATCTGACTCACCAGTTTTCCCCATGAAAGTAGGATAACTTGTCATCTTATCCGCAAGAATAGGGTGTCATCTTCCGGAGCACGCCTCGCCATATACTCGGTCTTCATGAGGTCGGTCATAGTGGTCATTTGAACTGAGAATGTCGCTGTCGATCTTTTAATTGCCCGGTCATCTGAACCCAAGTGGTCGGTTACCGATCATAAAGTGCTCTTAGTGGTCGGGTCGGCATTAATGATTTCGACCGAGAAGGGAATTACCCTTTTTACCCCTGCCGTACTCATTAAATAACATAGGTCCTGAAAACACCATCAACATCTGTCCCCTAGTTCTCGGTAACAACGAGTTTGTGAGTTGATGTCGGGAACTATATAAAAAAAAGATGGTGTGCTGATCGCCTTGCTGGTGGTCATTCCAGAACGATTCTCCACCTCAAAGCAAATTGCTTACTTTCCATCAGGAAATGAAGTTCCTCTTGTTGTCCAAACTAAAAATGACTTCTCCTCTGTATATCTGTACAAGAGATTCGGAGGTCCTGACCCCTGATTGATCCAATCTCGATTGTGAGGAGGAAATTTTGCCTCTGAGCTAACGATGATGTGCTCGGTGGCATGTGATCCCGTCTCGATCTGTGAGAGATGCTCGGACCTGGGGGAATGTTTCATCCCTAGTCCGAAGGACTGACTCGGTGGGACGCAACCCGACCCCGAATGAAGAGAGGCACTTGGACCTGGTGGAATGTTACGTCTCCAGTCCGAAGGGCTGATTTGGTGGGACGTAACCCGACCCCGAATGAAGAGAGGCACTTGGACCTGGGGGAATGTTACGTCCCCAGACCGAAGGGCTGCCTCGGTGGGAAGTACCCCGACCCCGAGCTGAGAAAGGCACTTGGACCTGAGGGAATGTTACGTCCCCAGTCCGAAGGGCTGATTCGGTGGGACGTACCCCGACCCCGAGCTGAGAAAGGTACTTGGACCTGGAGGAATGTTACGTCCCCAGTCCAAAGAGGTAGACTCGGTGGGACGTAACCCGACCCCGAGCTGAGAAAGGTACTTGGACCTGGGGGAATGTTACGTCCCCAGTCCGAAGGGCTGATTCGGTGGGACGTAACCCGACCCCGAATGAAGAGAGGCACTTGGACCTGGGGGAATGTTACGTCCTCATACCGAATGGCTGACTCGGTGGGACGTACCCCAACCCCGAGCTGAGAAAGGCACTTGGACCTGGGGGAATGTTACGTCCCCAGTCCGAAGGGCTGACTCGGTGGGACGTACCCCGACCCCGAGCTGAGAAAGGCACTTGGACCTGGGGGAATGTTACGTCCCCAGTCCAAAGAGGTAGACTCGGTGGGACGTAACTCGACCCCGAGTCGAATAACTAAGTGGTCTCGGTGGAACGAAATCCAGCCCCGAACCAAATAATCAAGTGGCCTCGGCGGAACGAAATCCAGCCCCGAGCCGAATAATCAAGTGGCCTTGGCGGAACGAATCCAGCCCGAGCCGATTAACCAAGTGGCCTCGATGGAACGAATCCAGCCCCGAGCCGATTAATCAAGTGGCCTCGGCGGAACGGATCCAGCCCCGAGCCGAGTAATCCTTGGGACTTGCTCAGAAGGGAAGTGAATCAACCTTGTGAAGCCCTACCGAATCTGGCACGGGCGTCCCCTTGCCAGACCAGCGAAAAATTAAAAACAAAACTTTCGAAGATAAAATCAAAAGGTGGGGGTGAATTAGCACTTTTCCCAAAGCAAAACTTTTCACAAGTGTAAACAACAGCACGGATGCCTCGAAACAGTGTCATGCCCGAGGCCTCCAAAACACAATTCTGAACCTTTCAATTCAGCGTCCCGGCGAACCAGGATTTGGATCAGTAGAGCGTTTGAATGGTGAGGGCACATCCTCTACACGTCGGGTCACTGGGGAGCCTGTGTATTGTATGAGGGCTCCTCCTTACCACGCTGGAGCAGGCACACGCTACAGGGGCACAACGCATCCCTGTGCTGCGCCTCTCTCGGATCCAAATGATGAATGGATCAAAGAGTGTCCGGGATACTAAGGGTATATTCCTCCTTAGGTCCGGCATCACTGGAGCTAGCAATCGCCACAGGGGCATCATCATCCCCCGTGCTATGCTTTCTCACGGATCCATTACATCAGGTAAGTGAGGATCAGAGAGTGTTTCGAAACATTAAGGGCATATTCCTCCTTATGTTCGGTAACACTGGAGCAAGCAATCGCCACGGGGGTATCATCCATCCCCGTGCTATGCATCGAG
>SKCR01034893.1:0-17577 GCA_019454045.1 Zanthoxylum bungeanum
ACCTTATTATTAGTCTATCAAATTATCTCATTATGATATGAAAGTCCCAAGGAGATGGATGGTCCATCCGTATTCTTTACATTTTTTGCACAATAACTCACAATTACTTTGCTTACTTTTTTTTTTAAAAAAAAAAATATTAACTTTGACTAAATGACTTCTCTCACTTTCTCTATCTCTCTGTTTTTTTTTTTTCAAATTCAAATTATTTACATTAATTTTATCTAGAAAAGCTTGCTACATAGCACATCACTACTATAAGATGGTGATGTATTTAAGACGGTGATCAATAGCCGATTAACTCTCCGCCGCAGACCAACAAATCATACTCAAACAAATAACAAAAATGTTAAGATTAACATAGAAAGATGAAAATCATGTAAAGGAGTTTCAAAACATTCATCCACAAGCAAAACAAAAACGATTCGGTAGATTAAACAACAAACTATATTTTATACTCAGATAACAACATGCTAGCTAGCTTGCTTAAAAATTACTTCATTGAATCTAAAACCAACTTGGCCTGTTCATTAATCAACTCATTCCTGTGAAGGAACAATTCCAGCTGAGCAATCTCCAATTTCTTCCACCTCTCCTCCAACTCTGTCTTTTTTCCTCCTTCAATCATGTCCATTCCATGTCTCACAACAAACTCTTCCACACCCTGCTGACTCTTATTAAACAACTCAGCTGCCGTTGCTGATGCTGATGAAGTTCTATTACTATTTTCACATCCTGATCCCCATATCTTATTAGACAGATCAAATAATTTTTTATCATGCGTCTTCGAAAATGTCGGATTGGTGCCTCCCCTACCTTTGAGATTATTATGATACTTTTTCTTCAGCCTCCTTATCTTTTCAACAACTTGTGATTTACATACGTCTAACTGAAGAAATTTCTTGACATGATTATAAAGAGATTGTGTATCTTTCTCAGTACCCTTTTCTTTTTTATTACATGAATAATAATCAATCACTCCCTCCAGCAAAGTAATTTCATCATCATCACTCCACAGCCGTTGAATAACAAGCTGCTGCTTATTCCTCTTTTTAGCTTCCGGAGGCTCTTCTGTTTCATCATTCTGACGTTTAGCTTCCAAAGCCAAGACCACTTTCGGCTTTGAAATAACAGCTTCAGGCTTATTTTTAACAGGCGCTTCTTCTTCATCATATGAAGAGTCATAATCTTCTTCTTTCTCTTTCTCTTCCTCTTCAGATGAACAATAAACAACAGCAGGTTCTTTTTCCATGGGATAGTGTTTTGTTTCTTGACTTCTTGTCTTGGGTTTGTTTGTTTATTTATTTATTCTGCTTATTTTTCCCAAACAAGTGAATTTCAAGCACTTATTATATCATCTAGTGGGGGATGACAATGTGATTATGTCATCAATATAATCGAAGAGACACGCTTCTCTCTGGGAATACGTTGGAATTAAATATTTAATTAATGTGGCAGATGGGCGTATAAACTCATCGTAGCCCTATTCTCATATATTGCTACTACTGATTCTTTAATTGCTCTTTCTCAGGAGTTAATGATATGGCGTTGAGTGTGAAAGAGATGGTGGAATTTCAAAAGAATTTCATCAAAGGGTTGAATGAGGATGTAATTGAGGAAATGTTAGAATTGATTGGAGATTCACAAAAGGCTGAATTGGAGAAGAAATGGACAGAAATCAAATTAATGGAGTTGGAGCTCAACTTGAAGAAATCAAAGCTCGTTCAATCCCAAACTAACCTCATCTTGAAGGCTTACAAGAACTTGTCTTCTTCTTCTTCTAAAAATTAATTAATATTTTCTTGTTTTGTTTTTGTTTTGTTTTGTTTTGTTTTGTTTTTTTTTGTATACCATCTAATGTTGTTTTCCTGGAGAATTATATTTATTGATTTAGAATATTCCAATTTATCCACTTCTTCATGCTTTTACCACTGTCTGGAGAAAATCTCTATTTCTATTAAACAAATTAGTAAATGGACTTTCGATAAATAATAATGCAAGAAATGCATGTTGCAAAGTCACAATTCTCAAAAGTAATTGATAATTAGGGATGTAGTTGTTAAACAATTTTTTTTGAAGCGATGACACGAACATGTAGCCTGATAAAAGGAACTTACTTTGTGTTGAAAGATGGAGATTTTCTTTTGTTCATATCAATTAAGCCATGTCATATATCAAGCAACTTAACGTAACATATATTGAAAAAAAAAAGGTAAAAAAACGAAAGATATTCACTACTAATTAATTAAAGTTGGGGAAAAAAGTAACACATATATATATATATATATATATTGTTTGTTGACAGATGATTTTCGTCTCAGGGGTAGTTTCGAGATAACACAACCAAGACAACTTTCCCTCAACCTTCAATTTGTTTGGCTATGGGGAGACCAAAGGCAAATTTAGTAAAAGGTGAGAAAAAAACGTAAAGGTTGACAAGAGAGTTTTAACGTGGTTCGGCGGTGCAAATCCAGTCTACGTCCACGGGCACAAAACGGTGGGGGTTGTTTTTATTGCCTGAACTAACTCGGTCGACCTGTTCTGAGTGAGGTCCGAATGAGGCCGAGCAGTTTAAAGAGTTTTACAAGTAGTGCTCCTTTTCTTTTAGTTACAAGTCTTTCTATCTGTTTTCCATTATTTAACAAATGAATCTAGTCTACCTTTATATACTCAGGAATTACAACACTATTCCTCTTACTTGATGACGTTTCCCGCGTGAAGTCTTGACTGATTGAAGGGCTCTCTGCCCTAGGTTTGTCGTCGCTGAAAGCAAGTCTGCCGCCTGACGGTTTATAACAAACATACGTAAAGCCGGTGCCTAGCCCGCCTTCGCTTCATTCAACTCTGCCTTGTACTCACGGCAGTCACGCTTCCAGTGACCCCGTTTGCTACAATGTAGGTAGACCTCTTGGGATATGTCCGTAGTCTTCCCAGATGACTGTGATGATTCAGCTTTGACTTTTTCACACCCCCAGAAGCCTTCGGCCAAGCCTTGGGCTTCTAGGATGTCAAAGTAAGATGCGTCTTGTGCTTCTTGTCCTTTTGGAAGCTCTGGCTCCGCCTCCTTGAGCATAGCCATTAAATCTCCTAGAGTTTTCTCTTGGTTCATGATGAACCTGCCCCAGCTATCGAGCAGAGACTGTAAGATCAAATCTATGGAAGTCTCGGCCTCGTAGTTAATGCCCAGCTAACCTAGGTGTTCGATGTCAGCAATCATTTGCGACACCTAGTGCTCGACAGATGTACCCTTTGACATACGCGATTGAAAGAGCTTCCTTTTGTAATTCGTACTTCTAAGATCTAAGGTTAGATCTATGAAGATCCTTTAATTTCAACATCATGGTATAAAGATCTAATCAATAGTTCTGACGACGAAATTAAGGAGTCATTGCGGCAAGCATTACAGATTAAGCACTAAAGTTATCATCACATTGAGTCTTCTAAAGCTCATGCTCTACTTTTTGCTCAACTCCGGGCTCTGGCCCGAGAGGTTTCTTTATCCAATAGAGTAACTTCTCAACTCCCAGGACTTTCCTGAGATTCATTTCTCAATCTGAAAAAGTTACGCCGTTAAAGACATTTTCACCCAGGATTATGTCCCTTAACGCTAATCTTTCAGTCATCTTGATTGCTATAGCTAACTATCCAATCAACAATTTCGGGTATACTCAAAATGTAATGGTTATTATAGTCCAACTATATAACCAACTACAAATGGAGTAGTTTGAATACAGTCTAACTGTTTAAAGAAAGCAATATTCAATATTAGTCCAACTAATATATTTATAACAACGATAAATTAAAATAAAAGAGCGCGTATTGGAAAGTATCTAAACGAAATTGCAAATTTAATACTAGCCTCCCACTATTTTTTGGCGAGCCTCTAACCCTCTTTGGAGTACTCGGGAAACCTAGTTTCCTAGTGGGCTAGGATCCCGTTAAATAACACACAACCTTGACTTTGGCCAACAAGTTGTATGAAACTTAACTAGGTAGATCTCTAAGATCAATTAGATCCCATCCAATTCCTAGATCCAGTAGGTGGACCTCCAAGTCCGAAACATATATCCAATATATGTAAATATATCCAATATATTTCCTAACCTATTTCCTCTGAATCAACTAAGCGTTGGCTTCGGCTCAACAAGCTTAATGATTCCAGTTAAGCGGGACCCATTGACAGTGGGATAGCTTCGTAATCCATGTCGATGAACTAGAAGTGACCTTGACTTTTGCCAACAAGTCACAACTGCCCAAGACATGCGATATAGAACAAAGCTTTCGTGGTTCAAACACATCCGCGATGGACATTGATCTTGACTTTGGCCAATAAACCAATGCCAATCTTGGATCTTGAGAGAGAACCACTCAATGGAAGGAAAATGCTTAATATTTGAGTAAGGGTTTTTTACGTAAATTGGCAACCAATTTATTTTCTTTGATTAGGTCTCATCATACACCCTTAAGCATGCATTCTAAAAGCATAATAAGGCGCGAAATAAAATAATAATGATATACGGATGGATATATAACAATTTTTTCCTAGAACAAATCTCTCACTGTCCTCTCTCCCGCTAGCATTATTCTTACTTCTACCTAATTACATAACATTAAAAGAAACCTCATTTACATTGAGGGGAATTGGTGAGAAGAGAAATACAATGAGAAAAGAGATAATAGGCTGGACACGCAGGTCCAATTTAAAAAATTTTAAATTTATTACAACAATTTCCAAAATTACCCTCACCCTTCTAATATCCATCTGATATACATTATTCATACAATACATCCAAGTATTCACACATAGCATGTTATTCAATCAATCTAATCCATATAATTAATCTTTGAATTAATGACCATCCAATGTTCAAACAACGATTTAATTTTCGCGAGTCCAACTCGTTTAAGAATAAGTACTCAAAGTACGTATTCTTGAATTATATCGAACTACAATTTTAAATCCAATTTAAATTGTATCCAATACTAATTAATTTTTAATTCCAAATTAAATAATTACACTTTTAATAGTGCCTTTTAGATTTGGATTCCAAATCCAATCTTCATGGGTCTCAAAGGCCCAATTAGTATCCAATACTATTTTAATTAAAGTCCAATGGGCTTTTAAATAATTCTTAAGGAATGGGCTTTGGCCAATATGGATCCAATACAAGATGCCAAGGCCCAATAAGGAATCACCCTTTTGCCAAAATCAATTTAGGCCCAATTAAATCATTAAAGGCCCAAAAGTCATATTTGGACTTTATGGAAATGGTTTTGGGCCAAAGTGGATCCAACCCAATTGTCCAAAACCAAACTTGGCCCAACCAAGCCCATTAAGCCCAATTACAACAAAATTAGCCCTATCCAATTTAATGACTAATTTAATTAATATAAAATTCTAAATATCACATTAATTTTAATTAAAGTGTAATAGCCATAATTAATTAGTTAAACTAATATTTCCAAAACATCAATTAAACTAATTAATCATGCTATAATTGACGAAATAATTTGAAAGCGCGTAGAGCTAAGTATTTGAACGAAATTACAAATTTAATACTAGCCTCCCAATATTTTTCGGCGAGCCTCTAACCCTCTGTTAAGTACTCGGGAAACCTAGTTTCCTAGTGGGATATGATCCCGTTAAATAACACACAGCCTTGACTTTGGCCAACAAGCTGTATGATATTTAACTAGGTAGATCTCTAAGATCAATTGGATCTCATCCAATTCGTAGATCCGGTAGGTGGACCTCCAAGTCCGAAACATATATACAATATATATGCCTATATATCCAATATATTTTCCTAACCTTTTTCCTCTGAATCATCTAAGCCTTGGCTTTGGCACAACAAGCTTAATGATTCCAGTAAAGCGGAACCCATTGACTTTGGAAAGCTTCGTAATCGATGTCGATGGACAAGAAGTGATCTTGACTTTGGCCAACAAATCACAACTTGGACAAGACATACGATATGGAACAAAGCCTTCATGATTCAAACACATCCGCGATGGACAAAGGTCTTGACTTAGGCCAACAAACCAGTGCCAATCTTGGATCTTGAGTAAGAATCACTCAATGGAAGGAAAACGCTTAATATTTGCTAAGGGTTTTTTTGCGTAAATTGGCAACCAATTTATTATCTTTGTTAGGTCTCATAATACACCCTTAAGCATGCATTCTAAAAGCATAATAAGGCGCGATAAATAAAATTAATAATGATATGCGGATGGATATCTCACAGATTGTTCCTAGAACAAATCACTCACTTTCCTCTCCCCGGCTAGCATTATTCTTACTTCTACCCAATTACATAATACAATTAAACAAACCTCATTAAAATTGAGGGGAATTAGGTGAGAATAGAATTACAAAGAATCGAGAGAGATAAGGCTAGACTCGCATGACCAATTTAATAAATTATAAATTTACAACAATTTCCAAAATTGCCCTTTCCCTTCTAATATCCATATGATATACATTATTCATTCAACACATCCATGTATTCACACAAAGCATGTTATTCAATCAATCTAATCCAATTAACTAATCTTTGAATAAAGTGATCATCCAATGTTCAAACAACGATTTGATTTTCTCGAGTCCAACTCGTTTAAGAATAAGTACTCAGAGTACAAATTCTTGAATTATATCGAACTACAATTTAAATCTAATTTAATTCGTATTCAATACTAATTCTATATTTAATTCAAAATTAAATAACTACACTTTTAAATGCCCCTTTATGACTTAGATTCCAAATCTAATCCAAATGGGTCTCAAAGCCTTTTTAACATCCAATGTCATTTAATTAAAGTCCAATGGGATTTCAATTAATTTCTTGAGGCATGGACTTTGGTCAATATGGTTCAAACCCAAATACCAAAGCCCAATTAAGGAATCACCTTATTTGCCAAGAAACCAATTTCGGCCCATTAGGCCCAATTAAACATAAAAGGCCCATTAGTCATATTTGGACTTAATGGAACGGTTTAGGCCCAATTTGGATCCAATCCAATTGACCTAAACCAACTTGGCCCAACCATGCCCATTAGGCCCAAATACAACATTATAAGCCCAATTCTAAATTAAGCCCAACTAATTAAATTTTAATATTCCAAATATCATGATTTAATTAATTAAAGTGCTTAGCCATAATTAACTATTTATATTAACATTTCCAAAATACTAATCTAATCATTTAATCATGCTTATTCATTATCAATACATGTCAAACATTATTGAAACAAAAAATCATCTCATTCCATGCTTTGAGCTCACGACATTAGTAGGGATTTTATATCCGATTCTGATATCAATCCGATTGAATCTCAAATCAATATTTCCCAAGTCTTTAAACTCATCCAATGATCAAAAGAACAAAAAATACCATGACTTTTAGGGCATATAATATTCAGCCATCATATAGAATTTGGGGAAAATTAATCCAATTCAATTTTCTTCAAATTGATCATGTATAACTCCAAGTTATTAACATACAAGCATACTCAAACAAACAATTTGATTAAAACATGCTCAAATCAAATTTACCCAAATTTTAGTATATAAACCCTAAGTTCAATTTCATGCTCATCAAGGCTCTGATACCATTGTTGGTCTTGAAGACATTCCCATGATCATATAAAGCGATGAAATCATGTTAATGCGAAAGTAAGAATGGCGGAATCATACTTACAAAGAACGGATTTAGGATGCGTTGAACACAAAAATTTTACCTTTGAGAAGTCCTCCAAGATCTCCTCTTTGAATGTTGAATCCAAGCTCCAAGCTTTGATCTTGATTCCAAGCTCAAGGGATTAGTTTCCCTAACACCTTGATATGATTCCTTGAATGTGCTAGCAAGATAAGAAAGAAAAAAAAATTTCCTTCTAATGGTGAAGCTCACGGTTTTGAAGCTCAATGGGAGATAGAGAGAGTTTTCAATTCTTTTGTTTTTGTTTTCTAAAAACATATTACAAAAGTCTCTCACATATTTGGTATATGCTTTTTCCAAAAAGCATAAAGCAAAATGGAGGGAAAATGTCATTCAATGCCTTCATCTACTCCCATCATGAATAGTGACTGGTTGTCAATCATAAAAAGATGACATGACTTCCATCACTAAAGTGACAGACGATGTGACTTGCGATGTAACTTTTAGGCCCCACTTTAATTCAAAACGCGAGTGGGCCCACAAACACATTTCGGGCTCGGGTTTGTTAATTCCGAATTAACGAATTTTCCGTTGCGACGTAATTAAATCAAATTTAATTAAATAATTATGCCTAGCAAAATTACTATTCACGTCACTCGTGAATTAATTCTAAATTAATTCGTTAGCCCGAATTAAAATCCAATTTTAATTCCGCGTCGAAATCTAATTTCGTTTAATATATCGAATATATTATTTTATCGATTAATTCCAAATTAATCGTTCTCTCTCTTCAAATAGTATTTTATCCCAGATAAAATCTCTCCGCAATTAATCCTAGATTAATTATGTTCGAATCATACGTCATCGCTGAATCTTCAGGAAGCGACCCATGAGATCCCTGGATATATTGGCAGTAAATCCGGTCGTCGGACTATCCGAACACGTACGTACCTCGTACTATATTTTTACCGATTTACGAGACATGGTTAGCTTCTAGCAAAGCACCGTGCCTACTCAATTCTCCAGAAATATTCATAAAGGAATATATAATCTATGTCAGGCGTAGTATACGTAGTATTGCGTATTGCGATCTAGTATCGGATGTCACATGCAAGGCCTAAGGTTGGAATAGTGTCTGCCCCGTACGAAGCCTATATCGGTTCACAAGCAACTAGTCTCTTTAATCAGATAATCATGACCTTGTCATATTATCCCGATGGTTGCAACCAATTAGAGTACCAGTTATGTATCCCCGCATGATCATCATCTCCATATGACTGAAATGATACTTTCATCTTGACATCACACCTAATACACAACGATTCTCAATAAACCTAGAAGAGGCGTACTCAGAACCTGTTAAAGTCATGGACGACCAAAACCAAAGTGTATTGATTGTCGCAAGTACTAGCGATGGAAGTCTCAGGTTAAGACCAAATACAACTACCTTGATTCGGATTCTCATAGACACATAGTAATACTACCAATGAGATTCTGCGGGGTATATCCAGAGCGAAGCTGTTTTTGTACCATCGGTAAACACAACCTCCTATCACACTTGCATAAGTATCCAATACTTAAATATATGAGAACTATATTGTTATGCTTCCTTAACACGCACAAGTGCAATACTAGTCTATTCTGTATTATCGATGTCTAGTCTCGATAATACTACGACTAGGGATATTTAATGATTAAACCTTTATGGATTGATATTGTCTCATATCTTATAATCTGGAACTAATCATAAGGACTTTTATCATTTATATATTTAAGTAATCAAATTATAAAATGATAAAATGCAATTTCCATTGTCACATAGTTAATTTGTACAAAAACCACAATGTCTTTTACAAATAGTGACGATATTGGTCATAATTGTCTAACACAATTAATATTCATTTTATGTTTTAAACTCATCCAATAGTCTAAAATCAAAATTCACCATGAGAAATCCTAGGGTATAAGTTTCGGCGAATGAGGGATTTTAGGGAAAATTAATCTAATCAATTTATCTCAAATCCATTGATTCAAAAATCCAATTTATCATCATCAAAGCTCAACCAAACAACCAATTTGAAGAAATCATGCTCAAAACACAAAATCCCCAAATTAAATTATATAAACCCTAGAATAAAATCAAGTTTATATCTCGTTCTGATACCATTGTTAGTGTCCTACACATGCCAAGGATCTTATAAGTGTGATTTGTGTGTGAATTAATCAAAGAAAGTTGTGGAAAAAACTCACCTTGATCGGTTTTAGGATTTCAAAATTCATTTGGATGTAGTAGCTCGAAGCTTGAAATCGAGTTCAAAACTCTCGGGTGAGTTTCCATATCACCTTCACTTGACTCCTTATGTGCTAGCATTAACAAAGTTTGAAAGAAAAATTGCTCTCCAAGAGAAGCAAGATGTTCAGCCATAGGGAGAGGAGAGAGAGAAGAGAGATGAAGTTGTTTTGAAAATTTTAGTCTTCTAAAAACTAATACAAAAACAATAATTCAAAAAGTGTATGTACTTTTTCCAAAAAGGCAAAGTGTGTTGGACAAGAAAGCTTTAAAAGCTCCCAACCACTTCCATCACTCAAGTGACTTGTTGACGTAAGTTTGTGGTCCCACACTTAAATTCAAAATTCAAGTTGGGTTGCTCAACACACTTTGTGCTCGGTTTCGTTTAATCTGATTAAACGAATTTTCCGTCACAACGTAATTAAATCCAATTTAATTAAATAATAATGCATCGTAAAATTATTACAGAATTCGCTTATGAATTAATTCCAAATTATTTTGTTCGCTTGAATTAAAATCCAATTTAATTCCCCATTGAAATCCAATTCCAATTAATATATCCAATATATTATTTTAGCCCAAATAAATAAATTGAAAAATCCAATTTAACTATTAAATTTATTTTATCGATTAATTCCAAATTAATCGCATTCTCTGTTCTTCACGAACTAATCCCAGATTAATTCATGATGTAATTAATCCCAGATTTATTTTCTCTTTTTCAATTAACCCCAGATTAATTCTTACCGTAATTAATCCATGATTAATTTTCTCTCTCATAATTAATCCCAGATAAATTTTGTTCGAGTCAAATGTCATCGGTGAATCTTTGGGAAGCGACCCAAGAGATCCCTGGATATGTTGGCAGTAAATGCGGTCATCAGACTATTCGAATATGTGCGTACCATATACCATGTTCTTACCGATTTACAAGACATGGTTGGCTTCTAGCAAAGCACCGTGCCTACCCAATTCTCCAGAAATATTCAACGAAGAATATGTAATCTTTATCAAGCATAATATACAGTGTATTACGTATTACGATACAGTATCAGATGTCACATGTTAGGCCTGGGGCTGGAATTGTGTCTGCACCGTACGAAGCATATATCGGATCACAAGCAACTAGTCTCTATAATAGGATAATCATGACCTAGTCATACTATCCCGATAGCTACAGTATTTAAGAGTACTAGCTATGTATTCTACGTGATCATCATCTCCATATGACTGAAGTGATACTTCTATCTTGACATCACACCCAATATACAACGATTCTCAGTATACCCAGAAGAGGTGTACACAGAACCTGTTAAAGCCCCGGACGACCAAAACCAAAGTATACTGATTGTCGCAAGTATTAGCGATGCAAGTCTCAGGTTAAGACCTAATACACTTACCCTGATTCGGATTCCCACAGACACATAGTCATACTACCAATGAGATTCCGATGGGTCTATCCAGAGTGAAGTTGTTCCCGGTCCAATGGCTAAAAGAAGCTCCTATCACACTTGCATAAGTATCCAGTACTTAAATATATGAGAACTATGCCATTAGGCTTCCATAACGCGCACAAGTGCAATACTAGTCTATTCCGCATTATCGATGTCCAGTCTCGATAAAACTACGACTAGGGATATTTAACGATTAAACCTTTCGTGGATTAATATTGTCTCATATCTTATTAATTCGGTACTAATCATATGGAGTTTTATCATTTATATATCCAAGTAATCCAATTTCAAAATGATAAAAGAGCAATTTTCTTTGTCACATAGTTAATTTGTACAAAGAACACCATGTCTTTTACAAATAGTGATGCTATGAGTCATAATTGTCCTACAACCCCAACCCCGAGTAGGGAAGAACACTTGGCTCTGGGGGAATGTTACGTCCCCGGACTAATGAGATAGACTCAGTGGGATTCACCCCAACCCCGAGCTGATGAATAACACCTCGGAGAAACAGATCCGGCCCCGAGCTGGTGCATTATTATAGACTCAGCGGAACAAATCCAGTACCGAGCTGGTGGAACAATACAGACTCGCCGGAACGAATCCAACCCCGAGCTGGTGGAACAATACAGACTCGACGGAATGAATCCAGCCCCGAGCTGGTGGAACACTTGAGACTTACACGAGGGATGATTTTCAACATCTGAGGCTATGCAAATCCGGACGTGGGCGTCCCCTAGCCAGACCAGTAAAAATAAAAAATTGGAACAAATTAAAGTTAACAAAAAGTTGAGGTGACTTAGCATATACCCCATGCAAAAATCCAAGAAGTAAAAACAACTTGGGTGCTCCGAGGCAGCGTCCTGCCTGAGGCCTCCAAAACACAATTCTGAACCTTACAATTCAGTGTCCCGGTTAACCAAGCTACGGATATGAAAATCCGGGGGGGAGGGGGGTCAGGCAAATCTCCACGGGGGAAGAAGACACCCTGTGTATGCCCTCCATGGGTTGTTCTCAATGGGACTCACCAGCCGACTTGCAGGGGAATAAATCTCTAGCTCTGGTTTTCCCGAGACTCATGTAATTAAGGGGACCATTCGGCCATGCCCAAACCAGGTGGTTTGATGGTTCACAATGGGACTCACTAGCTGACTCGCAGGGGAAGAAACCTCCCTAGGTCTGGTTTACCCGAGACTCATGTAATCAAGAGGACCATTCGGCCAAACCCAAGCCAGGTGGTCTGATGGTTCACAGCGGGAGTCACCAGCCGACTCAGAGGGGAAGAAACCTCCATGGGTCCGGTTTACTTGGGAGCATGATGGTCATGGAGGCACTTAAGCCATCCCCACGCCATCTCTTCAACAGTCTTCAATGAGACTCATCAGCCGACCTACAAGGGGAGAAACATCCATGGGTCCGGTTTACCCGAGCTGTTCCTCAAAAATGCAAGCCATGGGGTAGTAACGCTCCAGCCTCGGGGGTTTGATAATGACACCCGTGATTGGCGTGCCACGAGGGGTTCGCACGTTTCCCATATGTGCCTCATTCCTTGATGCGTTCTGGATCCTCAAAAGTGGATGGAGTCGGGTTGGAACACTTCCACCCGGGGGTTTGATAATTACATCCGGGATTGGCGTGTCACGTGCTTGGTGCCATTCTCGACTACCGAGCACCCCTTCACATCGAACACATCCCAAGAATATTGAAAACAACTTTCGTATTTGATTAACAAACAAGTTATATAGACATGTTTCTTAAAAAAATGAGAGTTTTATTCATATTCGAGGGACCTGTTGCCCTTCTTACAACTCTTTGTGGGACATTTTAAGATAGGCTTTTACAAAACTTTCTTCTGGTTCTTGTTTTTCAGTATGACCACATCTTCTAGTCTGAACTTGATTTCGAAAACCCCCGATGCGTATGCCGTAGTTGCAAACTTCACACCCAAGCTGGTTCTCGAGTCGGGGCTTCTTCAGATCCTGCTAATCTGAACTTGATTATGAACTGGGATCACAAGGTCTGTTGCACCAAACGTTCCACGGGCATTGATGAATAATGCATTTTCCCTGCGCCCCGTATACCACGTGTAAATCTGGCAGCCTAGCCGAGGCCTTCAGTCTTTGCTCCTTGTGGTTCTCCTCGTGTGTTTTTTTTCCTTTCCTCTCATTCGGGAAGACCACAATGCCAATTGAGGGGGGCCTGAGGGACGTCATACCCTGTCCTTGGCTGACAAGTTCCATGTCTATTCCTTCAGCCCTTCCTTCCTGTAGGACTGAGGACTCTGACAGACCGAGCAAGCATGGCGCTTGCCCTTTGCGGGACTTGTTCAGCCGCTACTAATGGACGTTACCCATCCGCAACATTACATTCCATTCCACAACACAACCAGGATGGGTGGCCGTTGCCTAACCCCTTTACATTCCATTCCACAACTCAAAAAAGGAAACGCTTATGTTGCTGTCATACATCTTTCATGCGAACCCTTTCTTCCTCTCGTTCTGATCTGCTTCTTCCCATTCCTTTCCCCCTCCATCCATTTTACTGCTGAACTGTCCATCAACCCATGGTTTCCACACTCTACCATCATCTTACTACGTAAGTTGCTTTTTGCTCTTTCCCCACAGACGGCGCCAACTGTTAACGGATGATTTTCATCCCAGGGGTAGTTTCGAGATAACACCCGAGAAAACCTTCCCTCAACCTTGAATTTGTTTGGTTATTGGAAGACCAAAGGCAAATTTAGTAAAAGGTGAGAAAAAATGTAAATGTTGACAAAAGAGTTTTAACGTGGTTCGGTGGAGCGAATCCAGCCTAGGTCTACGGGCACAAAACGGTGGGGGTTGTTTTTATTGCCTAAACTAACTCAGCCGACCTGTTCTGAGTGAGGTCCAAATAAGGCCGAGCAGTTTAAAGAGTTTTACAAGTAATGTTCCTTTTCTTTTAGTTACAAGTCTTTCTATATGTTTTTCCATTATTTAACAAATGAATGTAGTCTTCCTTTATATACTCAGGAATTACAACATTATTCCTCTTAGTTTATGATGTTTCCCGCGTGAAGTCTTGACTGATCGAAGGGCTCTCTGCCCTAGGTCTGTCATCACCGAAAGTAAGCCTGTCGTCTGATGGTCTGTCATATTATTCTACTTTCTTCACTGCCACACGCAACAATAATGAAGCCAGCCTGTAAAGTGTTCTCAAACCGTGACATGTGCTGAAGGAAACTACAACCACTCTTATCTTCTGTCAGTTTTCAAGAGATCGGTCAAATAACATGCCGAGCTTCTAACATTGTTTCCACCCTGACCCAAAATATCCGAGCTCATCCGCTGGTTCCAGGAGGTAAGGCTAAATCAAACCGAGCTTCCGGTCAAATGTGGTCGGCCTCGGCTCTGACGTAGTCAGTCCTTGAGATCTGTACCACGCCGCATCCTTTGGTCGGTCATATTCAAGAAACCAGACCTGAGCTCAACACCGGGTTGGAAGGAGCGATGTACATCCTCTGATCCCTAGTCCTCCGGATGAGATGAATTTCCTTCTCTGCCCTTACCGAACTACATAAAGGACTTAGCCGCAGAAATCCCCATCAAAATATATATATATATATATATATATATATATATATATATCAATTCAAAGTTGGGACAATTAAAGAACAAAATAAAGCAACAAAATCATATTTTGGAGTTTTCTTACTAAGAGCATCTAGCATAATTCACTATAATAAATAATTATATTTCCAAAGGCAATATATCATTGGTAAATTAACGAACTTTCTGAATTATCTATTCATGTAACCCCGGCCGTTGTGACGTAATTATAATTTTTTTTTTGTGTATTTATGAGACATATTCTAGTGCTTAATTATAGATTATTAGCATGTACATTACTTGTATTAAATGTTCCGGGTGTTGGACAATTATGACCCATAGCGTCACTATTTGTACAGATCATGGTGTTGTTGTACAAATTAACTATGTGACAAAGGAGATTGCACTCTTATCATTTATGATTAGATCACCTAGATGTATAAATGATGAGAGGTCCTTGTGATTTGTTCCTGGACGGAGAATGATATGAGACAGTATCAGTCCACGAAGGATAAATCATTAAATATCCCTAGTCAAAGCATTGTCGAGATTGGACATCGATAAATGCGTAAAAGACTAGTATTACACTTGTGCGCGTTGTGAGGGCACAACAACATAGTTCTCATATATTTGGGTATATGATACTCATGCAAGTGTAATAGAAGGTTGTGTTTTACCGATGGTACGGGAAACAGCTTCGCTCTGGATAGACCCCCTCGGAATTCCATTGGTAGTATGACTATGTGTCTATGGAAGTCCGAAATCTAGGTAGGTGTATTTGGTCTTAACTTGAGACTTGCACCGCTAATACTTGCGACAATCAATATACTTTGGTTGAGGCATGGCGCTTTGCTAGATGCCAACCTTGTCTTGTAAAACGGTAAAACGTAGTACTTGGTACTTACGTGTTCGGATAGTCCGATGACCGAATTTACTGCCAACATATCCGGGGATCTCATGGGTCGCTTCCCAAAGATTCACCGATGACGTATGACTCACACTCTAAATTAATCTGGGATTAATTATAAGAGAGAGAAAATTAATATGGGATTAATTGCGGAGATATTTTATCTGGGAGAAAATATCAATTAAAGAGAGATGACAGTTAATTTGGAATTAATTGAGAAATTAATATATTCGATATATTAAACGAAATTGGATTTCGACGTGGAATTAAAATTAGATTTTAATTTGGGCGAACGAATTAATTTAGAATTAATTCGTTAGCGATGCGAATAGTGATTTCGCTAGGCGTAATCATTAAATTACGACACATCGGAAAATTCATTAATTTAGAATTAGCGAACCCGAGCCCGAGATTATTTGCGAATGTATTCGCATTTCGAATTTGAGTGCGGCATTTTAAATCAAGAGTCAAATCGCTAGTCGCATCAAGCATCAAATCACTTGTCACTTTGAGTGATGTGACTTGACAACTTGTGATTGATGTGATTGAGTGATGTGTGTGGTTGTTGGCTTTAATGGTTTGACTTTTAAAAGCCAAATTCATTCCAAATGAATTTGAAATTCACTCTTGTGTATAAGATACAAAAATTTGGAACACATCTAACAATCTCTCTCTCACTTCATCTATTTCTCTCTTCACGCCCAAGGGGCAAAATGCTCACTGGTTTTCCCTATAAAAACAGTGACATATGGAAGCTTAGAGTGGGATTTTGTGGCAAAATCTCAAGTGCTAGCACGCTTACTGTTGGACAAAATGACCCATAGCGTCACTATTTGCACAGATCATTGTGTTGTTGTAGCAAATTAACTATGTGACAAGGAAATTGCACTCTCATCATTTGTGATTAGATCACCATAGATATATATAAATGAAGAGAGGTCCCTATGATTAGTTCCTGGACTGAGAATGATATGAGACAGTATCATGTTGGACAATATGACCCATAGCGTCACTATTTGCACAGATCATTGTGTTGTTGTAGCAAATTAACTATGTGACAAGGAAATTGCACTCTCGTCATTTGTGATTAGATCACCATAGATATATAAATGAAGAGAGGTCCCTATGATTAGTTCCTGGATTGAGATGATATGAGACAGTATCAGTCCACGAAGGATTAATCATTAAATATCCCTAGCCGTAGTATTATCGAGACTGGACATCGATAATGCGGAATAGGCTAGTATTGCACTTGTGTGCGTTGTGAGGGCACAACGGCATAGTTCTCATATATTAAGTGTTGGATACTTATGCAAGTGCGATAGGAGGTCGTGTTTCACCGATGGTACGGGAAACAGCTTCGCTCTGGATAGACCCCTCGGAATCCCATTGGTATTATGAATATGTGTCTATGGGAGGCCGAAATCAAGGTAGGTGTGTATAGTCTTAACCTGAGACTTACATCGCTAATGCTTACGACAATCGATATACTTTAGTTGAGGTCGTCTAGGACTCTGACCGGTCCTATGTACGCCAATGCCGGGTATATTGAGAATCGTAGTGTATTGGATGTGATGTCAAGACGGAAGTATCACTCCAGTCATAGTGGAGATGATGTCACGCAGGATACGGTATTAGTGCTCTTAAGAGATGCGCATCCAATCGTGATATTATGACCAGGTCA
>SKCR01034894.1:0-16175 GCA_019454045.1 Zanthoxylum bungeanum
AAGGCATTGTGCATTGGTTGTATATAAGTCTTCAGAAAGACATACATGGATGGCAACATACCAACGTACTAAGCTAGGCTTGTAGCGAAAAGGTATCGTTATCAACATTGTGTCGATTACAACGAAACCTTTTACCTGTTGCCATGGATAATCCATTTGGATAATGCTTGCTGATGTTGCATGTTTCATTCATGAAATATGGCAGCTGAACGTCAAAATCGCTTTCATTAAACGGAAACTTCTTTGGAGGATGTTTATTAACATCCTGACGGTTTTGTCGTACCAAAACTAGCAACAAGGTTTGCAGGTTATTCGATCCATGTTTGGATTGAAGCAAGCATTAGGTTCTTGGAATTATTGTTTTGATGTAATCATAATGGTTTATGATTTAATTCAAAACGAGAAATGATTCTTGTGTATATAAGGAGGTTTGTGGAGCGCACTGAAAGTGACTGTCCTAAATAATGTGTTGGAGTTTCTAGGTCCATAGGATCGAATACAAGCATGAAATAGGTGCGAATACAAATCGAGAAAGTCGCGGAATACTTACATCGAGTGGTTAAGCGACGAGGAGGCAAAAAAAACGAAGTTTCTGCCCACTGGTTTCACACCCACTGCAGCAGTTCACCTCCCTGTTTTGCGCTATTTTGGTCTCCTTCGTCAAGCTCCAAGCTTCGTCGAATGGTTCCCGGCTCATTGGTGAGCTTCCATATCACATTCGCATGTTCCCGGAGTGTGCTAGCACTCTCGATTTTGCCACAAAATCACACTTGCTTCCCCTTCACTGCTCGGTATTTCCCAGAAAATGCAGTGAAGAATTGCAGCCCATTTGGGCTTGAGATGTAGAGAGGAAAAAGAGAAGAGAGAGATGAATAATGTGTGTTAATTTTTGGTATTTTATTTCTAAAACCTATACCAAAATTTTGGCTCCAAAATAGCATTAATTGCTAGCCAACCACCTACATCAACTTGCCATCAATCCATCACTCAGTGAATAGTGACTGGCGTCAATCACTCAAAGTGAAAGACATCCATCACTTAATTGACGACTGATGTGACGCTAAAAGCGACTAGCGATTTGACGCTTGATTTGACGTGCCGCACTCGCATTCGAAATGCGAATGCGCTCGCAAATAATCTCGGGCTCAGGTTCGCTAATTCCAAATTAACGAATTTTTCGTTGCGTCGTAATTAAATGATTACGCCTAGCGAAATCACTATTCACATCGCTAACGAATTAATTCTAAATTAATTCGTTCACCCGAATTAAAATCTAATTTTAATTCCGCGTCGAAATCCAATTTCGTTAATATATCGAATATATTAATTTCTCGATTAATTCCAAATTAACCGTTATCTCTCTTTAATGATATTTTATCCCAGATAAAATATCTCCGTAATTAATCCTAGATTAATTTTCTCTCTCTCATATTAATCCAGATTAATTAAAGTGCGAGTCATACGTCATCGGTGAATCTTTGGGAAGCGACCCATGAGATCCCTGGATATGTTGGCAGTCAAATCGGTCGTCGGACTATCCGAACACGTAAGTACCTCGTACTACGTTTATACCGATTTACAAGACAAGGTTGGCCTCTAGCAAAGTGCCATGCCTACCCAATTCTCTGGAAATATCCTTACAGGAACAAGGATCTATATCAAGCGTAGTATACCGTAGTATTACGTATTTATGTCCAGTATCGGATGATCACATTGATAAGCCTGGGCTAGTACAGTGTCTGCCCCGTACGATGCAATATCGGATAATGAGTAACTAGTCTCTTTAATAATCGGATAATCATGACCAATCATATTATCCCGACGGTTGTAACCTTATAAGAGAACCATTTATGTATCCCTGCACGATCATCACTCCATATGACTGGAGTGACACTTCCTTCTTGACATCACACCCACCCACACACTATGATTCTCGATATACCCAGATTGGTGTACAGAACCGGTTAAAGCCCTGGACGACCTCAACCAAAGTATATTGATTGTCGTATGCATTAGCATCAAGTCTCAGGTTAAGACCAAATACACCTACCCTGATTTCGGACTTCCATAGACACCTAGTCATACTACCAATGGAATTCTGAGGGGGTCTATCCAGAGCGAAGCTGTTTCCCGTACCATCGGTGAAACACAACCTCCTATTACACTTGCAATGAGTATCCTATACCCAAATATGAGAACTATGTTGTTGTGCTCTCTCACAAACGCGCACAAGTGTAATATAGTCTTTTACGCATTCATCGATGTCCAATCTCGATAATGTTCTGACTATGGATATTTAATGATTTATCCTTCGTGGACTGATAATGTCTCATATCATTCTCCATCCAGGAACAAATCATAAGGACCTCTCATCATTTATATATCTAGGTGATCTAATCACAAATGATAAGAGTGCAACCTCCTTTGTCACATAGTTAATTTGTACAACAGCACCGTGATCTGTACAAATATTGACGCTATGGGTCATAATTGTCCAACAATCTCCCACTTGGCCTATAGCCAGTCACTCAAGTGCTTGACACCCGAACTATGTACGGTTGGCTCAATTTGCTGATGAAATACTTTCGTCAGCGGATTTGCATGATTATCGTCTGATGCGATTTATACGATCATCACATCGCCACGATGTATGATCCGAATGAATCAGATGAATAGTCAAAGTATCTGGATCGTTGATGAGACCATTAATTCTTTAACATGTGCTGACGCCTAGCTCAGCTGCTAACAAAACTATATCTAATCTATTAGATTTTGTATCGACCCATAAGGCTTCTATTGCCACTTCAGCTGCAGCAATAACCCGTATTTTGTTTATATGGTAACAGTATCTTGCTTGGAAGATTTCCAGCTCACTGTTCCGTTATTCAAACTGTATAGTACCGTGCGACTTTTAGTCGTCTTTATCGGTTTAGGAAACTTGCTACTGCGATCCCAGTCACTTCAAGTTCTCCATCTCCATAGATTAAGACAGCATCCTTAGTTCTCTAAGTTACTAACGGATGTTCTTAACATCAATCCAGTGACTATCACTCGGATTGGCCTGTTTGTGAATCCATATGCTCAAAGCGTATGAGACACCAGGTCGCGTACATTTTTCAATGTATGATTCTATGGAGAGTTTTCAAAAGCCAAGCTTTCGCCGATAGTTATTTTATGGGAATGTCATTTCCAAGAAATGACATATTATCATTATTTTATAAGACAGCCACTGTCAGTGCGCTCCCAGTAATCCTCTTATATACACAAGAATCATTTTCGTTTTGAATTAAATCATAATCTATTATGATTACATCAAAACGATAATTCCAAGAACCTATGCTTGCATCAATCTAAACATGGATCGAATAACCTGCAAACCTTGTTTGCTTGTTTTAGTACGACAAAACCAACAGGATGTTGTAAACATCCTCCAAAAGGTTTCCTTTTCAGGAAAGCGATTTTTTCCCGCCAAGCTGCCACATTTCAAAATGAATATGCAGCATAAGCAGCATTATCCAAATGGATTTATCGTGGCAACAGGTAAAAGGTTGAATCGTAATCAACACAATGTTGATAATGATACCTTCGTTAAAGCCTAGCTTTATACGTTGGTGTTGCCGTCCATGTATGTCTTCCTTGAAGACTTATAAGTACCAATAGGCACAATGCCTTGCGGTACATCAACTAGTATCCAAACTTGTTGATATACATGGAATCCATTTCGAATTCATGACACTTTGTCATAATTGGGAGTCGATACATTGTATCACTACCTCATACGTAGTCATTTGGTATTCCTCAATAAGATAGACATCTTTATGAGGTGAGATCATAAACCCATACCCTAGGTTGTTTTCTGACTCTCTCCGACTACGCGGTTCTTGTGTATTGAAGATTATGGTATAGTTTCATCTTTGATGAACTATTTGTGTTCCATTAGGATTGGATGTCAGGAATAGTATTACTCTGATTTACATCGAGTTTTACTATCCTCCCACTTACCACTACATATCGGTATTTCTCTTAGAAAACCGCATGGTGAGCAACAATCTAATTGTTCTCTTATGAGTTGTATAAGTAAAATACTTATGGTTTCCCTAGGATAACCTACAATGGCACTTATCCAATTTGGGTTTTAGTTTGGTATCATCCAAACATATGCCTAGCATACACAAATTTTCAGAATGAGAAACCCGGTTTCTTTTCATGTTCATATGTAATATGATATCTGTCAAACAGATTTTAATGGAACCTTATTCTAAATAAGTTCTTGCACTATTTAAACTTATCCGTTGAAGGAAATGGTAGCTCAGAGCGACTCATGATTAACCTTATCATGTCTAACATAATTCGGTTTATCCGTTCGGACACACCGTCAAACTGACGTGTTCCGGGAGGAGTCCTCCTTTGAAAGAATACTATACTCTTTCAAGTATATTAGAAACTTATTGCTTAAGTATCTTCCATTACGGTCTTACCGTGACGGTATAATACTTTAGCCGATCTGTTTATCTATTTCGTGTCGAAACTTAAAAGTTTCCGATTTGTGTTCCTCAAAAGAAACACATAACCATAACTCGATGCCACATCCGTAAAGGTCACGAAATATTCATATCCACCTCTAGCCTAGCTAGACATGGGCCCACTTGCTTCACTATGAACTAGGGCTAACAGATTGGTGGCATTTACACTTTTACCAAGTAAATAGTGTTTTAGGCACTTTGCCCAATAAACTAGATTCGTAGACTTTATTTGATTAGAATCAAATCAGTCCTGGTACCCACTCTTCAAAAGTGTGGATATACGAGTCTTGTTTGATTGTGTCACTGACAACAATGCCACAATTAGTTTCATCTGATCAAATTAGTTTGAGCTATTTGTTTGTCATGTTATATATTTTAGATTTTATTTATATTCAAAATATAAATCCTGTCATTCACATCTAATGTGTTTATCTCAGTATCATCTTTATATAATAAACACTTTAGTGTTCTAGAATATAAAAGGTTCACCCGCAGCGGGTCAAACACTGATATAAAGATAATGTATCTAGTCAAACTAGTTACATTATAACAGTTTCCAATTTAGGTACACACCCGAGGGTAGTTCCTAAATTTAGGTAACTACGGTTAAAACAGCGACTCTCGTCCCGTTTCCAATCCGCAGATTAAATCTAAATTGAGGTCAGTATCCTGCTCATAGTAGATTCTGAACATCAATTTTATATATCACACTAAGTATCTAAAATCCAATTTTAATACTAGTAGTGAATAATTTATGACAAACATATTTGAAGTCAGAGCCTTGCTCGTCTTCAATTCTTTCATGTCTGCTTTGTCCAAACGGCAGTCACGCTTCCGCGATCCCGTTTGCCACAATTTAGGCAGACATCTTGGGATATGTCAATTTAACTTCCTAGAAGTTTATAAGGTTTTGCCTTTGCCCATTTCAACAATCCAGAAGCCTTTGGCCTAGCCTCGGCCTTCTAGAATATCAAAGTAAAGTGCGACTAGCGCTACTTGCCTAATTGCAAAGTGTGACTTTATCTCCTTGAGAATAGTCATTAACTCTCCAAGAGTTTACTATTGCAATTTAGTACTTCTAAAGTCTAAGTTAATAGATTTATGAAGATCCTTCAATTTCATTATCATACTTTTAATGATCTAATCCTTAATTCTGATTCAGAAATTAAGGTGTTTACTAGCAAGCTTAATTGATTAAGCACTTAAGCTATCATTACATAATCTTCCAAAGATTAGCTCTACTGTGTTTGCTTAACTCCGGCTTTAGGCCTAATACGTTATTTTATCCAATAAAGTAACTTATTATTTTCCCAATTTGAAAATTAAATCATTTTAAATACATTTTCCCTAGGATTATGTATTAAACGTTAATCTTTCAATTTTATATCTTGATTCTAATAGTCCAACTATTTAATCAATGATTAAGGTATTATTTATTATAATGATTACAATAATCTAACTATTTAATCAACTATAATTTAATAGATTAAAATCAATTATATTGATTACTATAATCCAATTATAAAATCAACTATAAATGAATAGTTTGAATATATATAGTCCAACTATTTATTAAAACAACAATTTAAATATTAGTCCAACTAACATTTAATTTATTTGATGACTGATATTTGTTTGAGCGCGTATGGCGAGTAATTGAACGAATATTGCAAATTCAATTCTTGCCTCCCACTATTTTTCGACGAGCCTCTAAACCTCTGTTGAGTACTCGGGAAACTGCGTTTCCTAGTGGGCTAGGATCTCGTTAAATATCACACAATCTTGACTTTGGCCAACAAATTGTATGATAATTAACTAGGTAGATCTCTAAGATCGATTGGATCCAATCCAATTCCTAGATCCGGTAGGGGACATCCAAGTCCGTAACATATATCTTATATATGCCAATACATCTAATGTATTACCTAACCTTTTTCCTCTAAATCAACTAAGCCTTGGCTTTGCACAACAAACTTAGTGATCCCAGTTAAGCGCGACACATTGACCATGGAAAGCTTCATAATCAATGTCGATGGATAAGAAGTGGTCTTGACTTTGGCCAATAAACCACAACTTGGACAAGACAGTGACATGTAACAAAGCCTTCGTGATGCAAACACATCTTCGACAGACAAAGGCCTTGACTTTGGCCAACAAACCAATGTCGTCTCGGATCTTGAGTGAGAATCACTCAATGGACGGAAAGACGCTTAATATTGTTTGAGGGTTTTTCGCGTGCAAATTGGCAATCAATTTATTATCTTTGTTAAGGTCTCATCATCATACACCCTTAAACATGCATTCTAAACACATAATTAAAGCGCATATGAAAAATTAATAATGATATGTGGATGGATACTTTACACAATGATCCTAGATCAATCTCTCCATTTCTCTCTCCCGCTAGCACAAATATTACTTCTACCCGTTACACTACACTTCTAAAGAAACCTCATTTACATTGAGGGGAATAGTTGAGAAGAGAATACAAAGAATAAGGAGGTGATAAGGATGGACACGCAGGTTTAATTAATAAATCAAATTTATTACACAATTTCTAAAATTGTCCCATCCATCTAATATCCATCTGATATACATTATTCATGCATCACAACCATGTATTCACACAAGCATGTTATCAATCAATCTAATCAAATTAATTAATCTGATAATTAATGATCATCCCATGTTCAAACAACGATTTGATTTTGCTCGAGTCAAACTCATTTTTGCGAATAAGTACTTAAAGTACGAATTCCCGAATTAAATTAAACTACAACATTAAATCTAATTTAATATGGATTTAATTCTAACTCGCTATTTAATTCCAAATTAAATATCACACACTTTAATATAAACCTTTACGACTTAAATTCCAAATTTAATCGTTACGGGTGTAGGACACAGGAGCTGGGCGACGCATGCTGTTCTAGACTCAGGGCCTAGTTGGGAGTACGGAGTATCCCACGAGGGACTGAACCGGAGAATAATGGAGTCGCCACCCGGTGTGAACTGGGAAAATAATTTAAGGCCGCACTCACCCCTCGCAAGGGAAGACCTCAAGCCGTTGGGTTCGGAATGGTCCCTTACTTATGTCGTTTTTAATGAATGGATTTGTGCAATATTAACCAAGTCTACTCAACATACATGTTGGTCAAAGAATACATATTACATTCACCCGAAATCACATAACACACTAATTCATAATTCTCATGCGAAGAAAAGTAAATTACATGCTTTTCTAAGTTACTAATTTACATAACTTAAATTAAATAACATGCTAAACCAATTATTCATGCTAAGAACATTTCCTAAGTCATTATTTTATTTGAACAAATTCCAAACAACATGCTAAACTAATTATCCATGCTAGATATCACAAAACACATCTCCTAAATCATTATTTCATGTGAATAAATTCAATAATATAAACCCTCAGGTCTAACCTTTTGTGTCGTTCTTCAGAAGTGCGTTATACGGCCGTCAGAAGGGCTAAGTCACCACGATTTCACCGGTTCACTGGTTCGACATTTTGCTCGCTGTTTCGCTGTTTGGAGGCAGCTGTTTTCACTCCGTTTCACTGTTTTTGGAAATTAGGGGACAGTTTTGAGGATTATTTGGACTGGTTTGGGGGCAGTTTTCGAAGGGTTTCGGGGGCAGTTTTCGTTACTATTTGTGGCAGGTTTTGGGGACTGATTTGGGCATGTAGAGAGGGGTTTTATGCGGCAGTTTGTGAGGCAATTCAGGGACTAATTCTGCGGCAGTTTTGGGGACTAAATACGTTCAGTTTCGGGGGTAGTTTTTGGATTGTTCTGGGCTTGTTTTTGTGTGTTGATGAGAGTGAAGGTGTGGTTGTGTGATGTTGATTAACATGGCTGGCAGTGGGGTTGTGTGCTGCTAGTAAACATGGCTGGCAGTGGGGTTGTGTGCTGCTGGTTAACGTGGCTGGCAGTGGGGTTGTGTGCTGCTGGTTAACGTGGCTGGCAGTGTGGTTGTGTGCTGCTAGTTAACGTGGCTGGCAGTGTGGTTGTGTGCTGCTAGTTAACGTGGCTGGTGATGCGTGAAGGCTGTGTGCTGCTGGTTAACGTGGCTGGTCACTTTGTGCGTGAAGGTGGAGTGAGGGGCTAGGCGCTGTTAGTGAGTGGAGAAGGCTTGTTGTTACGTGGGTGATGATGCGCTGAAGTTGAGGTTGATGGGGGAGATTGTGAAGGCGTGAGCTGGGCGCTTGTGAGGTAGTGGGCTGATGAAGGTGTGTGAGTATTAGTTGAGTGGACGGCTGAGTTGAGGGTAATAGGCGTGAATGATAGGGATGAATTGAGGGCTGACTTGGGCGTGTTTAAGGGCTGTCTTTGTGAGGCTACTTGGGGGCAGTGAAGGGCGTGAGCTTGGGCGTGAATGTGTGGAGAGGATAGATGGCTGTTTTGATCTTCTAAAATGCTTAATCTTTTCTTGATGTGTATTAGGTGTTCCAAGGCAGAAAAAATGAGGGTTTAAATAGACAAATGGAGGGCATTAATGAGATTGGCAAGTGATAATGAAAGGTAATCAATTTGATGACAAGTTTTGTTTGGAAATGGAAGGAAGGTAATGTATAATTGTGATTCTTTGTTGAAAATGAATAAAGGTTGAAAGGAAAGGAAATGAAATGACATGTTTTGTTGGGAAATGGAAGAAAGGTTATGTATAATTGTGATCCTTTGTTGAAAATTCAAAAAAATGTGATGGAAAATGAAGAAAATGAGAGGGGATGGTGATGGGCGTGTGGTGTGATGGCTAAATGATGTGGGGTTGATCTAATAATGCCTTGGAAATTAGGTGTCAAGGTAAAAGGTGAGATCAAAGGTGTAAAGTAAATTGGTGGAAGGATAAATCATGTTTGAATAGTGCAAGGAGGGTGAATTTTGGTGTCATGGTCGTGGGCCTCATGGGTGGTGGGCTTGGTGTTTGATCTATTTTGGTTTCATGGGCTTTGGATGTGGGTTTAGGTGTTTAGGTGGGCTTAGAGTGGTTTGTGGGAATTTAGGGCCAAAGATGTACCTCGAAACGAAGATTCAACATGCGAACTCCGAGCGAACTTAGTGAATCAAAACCAAATATGCCAACTCTTGACTTCTCCTTTCCGACGACCGTTTTTCCGCAACTTCCACGACTTAAAGGTAGTGCCTCCTTACGAGACTCCTCATCGAGTTCAATATGCAAAAATGCAATGCCTACAGTCGCCCCCACTTTGATGGGACTTGTTCAGTGTGTGACAATGACAATCCTATCAAAGTACGTGCAATGCATTTTTACTTACCTGGCTCGCCAGCTGCCACATGGTCTGCCTGCTGTGCTGAGTTGATAGTGCTAAACCCCGTACCTAGGGTGTCGCGGTAGTCCACATACTCCACGGTAGTCCACGATAGTCCACATACTCCATGGTAGTCCACATAATCCACATACTCCTCGGTAGTCCACGGTAGTCCACATAATCCACATACTCCACGGTAGTCCACATAGTCTACATACTCCACGGCAGTCCACGGTAGTCCTCGGTAGTCCACATAGTCCACATACTCCTCGGTAGTCCACGGTAGTCCACATACTCCACGGTAGTCCACATAGTCCACATACTCCTCGGTAGTCCACGGTAGTCCACATAGTCCACATACTCCTCGGTAGTCCACGGTAGTCCACATAGTCCACATACTCCACGGTAGTCCACGGTAGTCCACATACTCCATGGTAGTCCACGGTAGTCCTTGGTAGTCCACGGTAGTCCACATAGTCCACATACTCCTCGGTAGTCCATGGTAGTCCACATACTCCACGGTAGTCCACAGTAGTCCACTTAGTCCACATACTCCTCGGTAGTCCACGGTAGTCCACATACTCCATGGTAGTCCACAGTACTCCACATAGTCCACATACTCCTCGGTAGTCCACGGTAGTCCACATACTCCTCGGTAATCCACATAGTCCACATGCCGTACCTGGCGTGCTAACCTCGTACCTAGGGCGTCGTTGTGGTCTGAATGCTAACCCCGTACCTAGGGTGTCGCAGTGACGTCTTCGTACCTAGAGAGCCACAAAATGTCTGAATAGTCCACATGTCGTACCTGGCGTGCTAACCCCGTACCTAGGGTGTCGCTGAAATATCTCCATACCCGGAGTGCTGTACCTGGCAAAACTGATTTGATATCTCTATACCCGGAGTGTCGTACCTGGCAAAACTGATTTGATATCTCCATAACCGGAGTGCCGTACCTGGCTGAACTGATCTGATGTCTCCATACCCGGAGTGCCGTACCTAGCAGAGTTGATACTGAACTAATGTGGGCCTCGCCCCCAGAAAGCCATACCCGGTAAATACTGAGAATGATGTGGGCCTCGCCCCGAGAGTGTCATACCCGGCAAAGACTGATACTGACAATGATGTGGGCCTCGCCCTCAGAGTGCCATACCCGGCAAGACTGCTATTGATGCTGATGTGGGCCTCGCCCCCAGAGTGTCATACCCGGCAAAGACTGATAATGATGTGGGCCTCGCCCTCAGAGTGCCATACCCGGCAAAGACTGATAGTGATGTGGGCCTCAACCCGCAGAATGCCATAACCGGCAAAGACTGATAATGATGTGGGCCTCAACCCGCAGAATGCCATACCCGGCAAGGCTGATAATGATGTGGGCCTCGCCCCCAGAGTGCCATACCCGGCAAAGTCTGATAGCGATGTGGGCCTCAACCCGCAGAGTGCCATACCCGGCAAAGTCTGATAATGATGTGGGCCTCGCCCCCAGAGTGCCATACCCGGCAAAGACTGATAGTGATGTGGGCCTCGCCCCCAGAGTGCCATACCCGGCAAAGACTGATAGCGACGTGGGCCTCAACCCACAGAGTGCCATACCTGGCAAAGTCTGATAGTGTTGTGGGCCTCGCCCCTAGAGTGCCATACCCGACAAGACTGCTGTTGATGCTGATGTGGGCCTCGCCCCCAGAGTGCCATACCCGGCAAAGACTGATAATGATGTGGGCCTCGCCCCTAGAGTGCCATACCCGGCAAGACTGATAATGATGTGGGCCTCGACCCGCAGAATGCCATACCCGGCAAGGCTGATAATGAGGTGGGCCTCGCCCCTAGAGTGCCATACCCGGCAAGACTGCTATTGATACTGATGTGGGCCTCGCCCCCAGAGTGCCATACCCGGCAAAGAGTGATAATGATGTGGGCCTCAACCCTCAGAATGATATGGGCCTCGCCCTCGAACTGATGATGTAGGGTCTCGCCCCTAGGCTGATATGGGCCTCGCCCTCGAACTGATAATGATGTGGGGCCTCACCCCAAAGCTGATATGGGCCTTGTTCCCAAGCTGACATGATATTCTGTTTCACATATTGTATTACCTCTCACGAGATAATCTTTGATAGCTAGACATATTTTCGTCCTCAACGAATGCTTCGTGTCAAAACCGATGAATCTTCAAAGTACTCGATATACTCAAGTCCAATCATCTGAATGGGTGATCTGAGCTAGACTCCTCGTGTGTGTGTGCCAGGGCTCTTCCGCAGCTTAGTCCTTAAGTAAGCCAACTTGGTGATTTCGTTTCAGAGAATCGAACCAGTGGGTCTAACCAACCTGGATGTCTTAATCACATTTTGTGATTACTTCAGCATACTCAACATGATATGGTTTTCATCTTTTTTCTTTTTTCTCTTTCTTTTCTTTTTCTTTTTTTTTCTTTTTTCTTTTCTTTCTTTTTTTTTCTTTTTTTTTCTTTCTCTTTCCTTTTTCTGACACACTTACCCTTTAAGGTAGCATTTCTCCTCATGGTGGTCCTAATACTCGCCCATGGGTAGCTTCACGCTTATCGGTTATAGGTGGTCTATTTTTTTTATTTTATTTTTTTTTATTTCAGAGACTTTTTTCTTTATTTCCAACCATATCATATATCATAGCATCAGTAAACAAGTGTGGACACTCAGGCAAACGGTCATTCACTGATTCATCATCTCTTCAACTAGTCACCTCGCTAACCACTCAGGCTTCTACTGCTAGGATCCCACAATCAAGTGCTCTTGAGTCTAGTTGAGATCAATCTATTCAGAATACCGGCAGAGAGCATTGTCTCGCACTTATCGTTTCTAGGGTTTATCCCTACAGCAAACAATGTCATCACCGGACATATGTCTAACTATCAAAGACTTCTCTCACTCATTTTTTTTTCATTTTTTCATTAATTTTTTTTTTTTAAAATAACACAAAATAAACAAGATACTAATACAGAAGACTAGAGGTTAAGATCCAGGTTCAGCTTACGCTTTTTACCATGATCGTCCTCGGACCATTTGATCGTGGAAAGGATAGGGTCCGTATGCGGTTCAAAGGCCAAGACTTGGTCAATTAAATCCTGGGCAGTTCTGGCTGTGAAAAGGAGATCGTTCACAGGTTTTGTTACGAACCCATTTCTTCGGTTCTCTTCAAGAAACACATAAAGAAAATCATAAAATCCATCAACGTTAAACAATCCAAGAGGTTTCTGGTGTATGTTCAGGTTCGCCCAAGATAGCACTATAAAAATTTCCTCCAACGTGCCCAAGCCTCCTGGTAGAGCAATAAAAGCATCTGCACGGTTAATCATTTCCACCAGTCGCTCTGACATTCCCGGCACGAGCAATTCTTCTCCGTTTGATGGTCCTATCAGATTCACCTCCGCCAAGGTTTTGAGATGATTCCCAGAACTGGACTGCCTCCGTCACGTACAGCCTTTGAAGCAATTCCCATCAGTCCAAGATTGCCTCCACCGTATATTAAGTGCATATTCCGTTCAGCAATAACTCGACCCAATTCTTGTGCTGCCTCTATGTATTGCGGTTTAGTACCCACACTGGTACCGCAAAATACACAAATGGTTTCAACTCGTCTTCTTGAAGTGGCTTCCATTTTCTCTCTTTTACTCGGATGTATATTTGAATGTGTTGAGGAGAGAAATATTGAGCTGAATTTATAGTAATTAAAAAGGGATGAGTAATAATTGTACTAATACCTTTCACCGAATGGTTGTTAGCTAAACCACAAAAGAATTGGTCAGAGGTCAAAAAGTTTCGGATCCTGTCTACGACAATAAGAGAAAACAACAAAAGAAATCATGAGTGGTCAAAAGGTCGTGGATTCTATCCATGAAAATAAAAGAAAATACCAAAAGGTTGTGGATCCTGTCCACCACAACAAGTCATGAAAGGTCAAAAAGTATGGGATATTGTCTACGAAAATAACAGAAAATAACAAAAGAAGGCAAATCAAAGCAATAATTAAAGCAAAGGAATTGTGTACTCAATACGCCTCTTGCTTGGTATAAATTCATTAGGATGCGTCTCAGGAATTCTTTCCTTACTCTGCAACCGCTAATGAATTAGCTCCCATTTTTGTGATTACCCAAACACCATTCCTTCTGTCTTAACATGTTTCGTCTTTGCTTTTACCTACAAAAATAACACACAAAATTAAAGACTCTACAACATGTATACACAAAGCATGAAAACAGAAATCACAACAAAGTGCATGGGTTGCCTCCCTGTTAGCGTTAAATTCATCGTCTTCAGCCAGACATGACCGAAATCCATCTGTCAAGGTGGCTTCAACGTCGTTCTTAGTGCTTGTTCCGCTTTTTGATTTTTGTCGCTTTCCCTTTTTCTTCTCTAAAACCTGCGAATACAAACAAAACAACAGAATAAAACACGTGCATGTGATGTGTACGTATGCAAGTGTAGAGGTCTTCCCTGTTCATGATGGGTTAGACCATCGTTGTGCTCCTTGGCGTCGTATGTCTCTGGTCGCCCCCTGCTGGTTCTCTTTTGTCTGAAATCTGCAAACACAAAACACAAAACAAGGGATGCAAGTTACGTGTATGCATGGATGAACTTCCTATCCCGTCAGGTTAGGTCTTCTGCCAATTCTCTTGGTGACTGCTCAGTCTTCTCTTCCTCAGGCTAAATACAGCTTCAATCTGTCAACATAGATCGATTCGGTGAACTTGTTCCCTTCCAAGTCTGATAGTTTCACTGCTCCGTTTCCCAATTTCTGAATGGCTATCCTGTTTTTTCTGCTTGCTTATTCCGAGGATTCCCCGATGGTCTTTTCATTCTGATTGTACAACTTTCTATTATCAGCTATACCGGGTACGGTCAAACTGGCCACAACATTGATAAAAAATTGCAACTGCCCAACAATTTCGGTTACTTTAATCTCCAATCGATCCAGGCGGGATTGCTCGTTGGCTGACTTGCTCATGTTGACTGACGGTCTCTTGACGAGTCTCTCTGCTTTCCTAACCCAACGGGAGTCTATGATGGCTTTTAAAACACAAAAGGGTTAACATGATGCGTGTATGCATGAAATGCGTAAGATGCGTGTGATGCGGAAAATACATATATAAGTTGGCCTATCGTCATTTTAAAGTATTCAATCATAATATCGTTGGGTGCAAACTTGTCCCAGTTGAAAAGGCCCAACAAGTTTATACTTTTGCGATAACATGGCTAAACGACTTCAAATAATAAGAGGCCTAAACACAAAATGTCCCATCGGCATTTTAGAAGCTTTTGGCCTAATTGTCAAAGGACATGAACTTGTCCCTGTTTAAATGGCCCAACAAGTTTATGTCTCTTGACAAAAAGTCCAACTGATTCCAAATGACAATGGTCCCAAATACAAGCATAAATAAACAATTTCTAAGGGTCACAAAATTAAGGTTCATGTGTAGATTTCAGGAGTGTAAACAAAGGCTCCTGCTGACGAAGGATTGCCCACAACTAGGACTCCCCACTCAAGGGTTCAAGCGACCAAGTGAGCGCACCTTTTTTATACCTTATGGTACGTGCCAACAAGTTATGGTGTGTGACTAACTGTCGAATGGACTTCCCGTTGTAGATTCCCCAGAGGGAGGGTGGAGCGAGGCTCTCTTAAGTACCCAAGCCCCTTAGGCTCTTATCGCTTGGTGACAGGAATAAACAACGAGTCCTCCAAACTAGTCTATCACAACAAGCTACGGGTGATGATTATCTAGGTGCCTTCACAGCTTTTCCTTATAGAAAGGTAGTGAGTGAAGGAAGACACCAAACCATCACCTAGCTTTAACAATGCCTTTGATTAAACTCCTTAAACCCACAGTAGTCATGGTTAATTAAAACACAAATCCAAACATTACAAGACATTATTTCGGGGCCTATTCTCTATCCTCAGTGAAGTCGCCAGACTGTAGGACACAGAAACTGGGCGACGCATGCTGTTCTAGACTCAGGGCCTAGTTGGGAGTACGGAGTAGCCCACGGGGGACTAAACCGGAGATAAATGGAGTCGCCACCCGGTGTGAATCGGGAAAATGATTTAAGGCCGCACTCACCCCTCGCAAGGGAAGACCTCAAACCGTTGGGTTCAGAATGGTCCCTTACTTATGTCGTTTGTAATGAATGGATTTGTGCAATATTCACCAAGTCTACTCAACATACATGTTGGTCAAAGAATACATATTACATTCACCCGAATCACATCACACACTAATTCATAATTCTCATGCGAATAAAAGTAAATTACATGCTTTTCTAAGTTACTAATTTACATAACTTAAATTAAATAACATGTTAAACCAATTATTCATGCTAAGCACATTTCCTAAGTCA
>SKCR01034895.1:0-17431 GCA_019454045.1 Zanthoxylum bungeanum
TTAATGGAACACAAATAGTTCATCAAGGATGAAACTATACATAATCTTCGAATACACAAGAACCGCGTATGTCGGAGAGAGTCAGAAAACAACCTGGGGTATGGGATTCTGATCTCACCTCATAAAGATGTCAATCTTATTGAGGTATACCAATGACTAGTATGAGGATGTGATACAAGGTATCGACTCCCTATTATGACAAAGTGTCATGAATCCGAAATGGATTCCATGTATATCAACTATGTTTTGATACTAGTTGATGTACCGCAAGTCATTGTGCCTATTGGTATTTTATAAGTCTTATAGGAAGACGTACATGGATGGCAACATACCAACGTGTAAAGCTAGGCTTTTAGCGGAAAAGTATCGTTATCAACATTGTGATGATTGCGATTCAACCTTTTACCAGTTGCCACGGTAAATCCATTTGGATAATGCTTGATGATGCTGCATGTTTCATTTATGAAATATGTCAGCTAACGGGAAAATCGCTTCCTGAAAAGGAAAACTTTTGGAGGATGTTTACAACATCTGTCGGTTTTGATCGTACCTAACTAGCAAACAAGGTTTGCGGGTTATTCGATCCATGGGTGGATTCAAGCAGCACATAAATTCTTAGAATTATCGTTTTGATGTAATCATAATAGAGTATGATTTAATTCAAAACGAAATGATTCTTGTGTATATAAGAGGGTTAGTGGGAGCGCACTGACAGTGGTTGTCCTATAAATAATGATAATAAATGTCATTTCATGGAAATGATATTCCCATAAAACAATCGATGAAAACTTGGCTTTCGAGAAAACTCTCTGTGAAATCGTATATTGAAAATGTACGCGACCTGGTGTCTCATACGCTTTGAGCATATGGATTCACAAACAGGCCAATCGAGTGATAGTCACTAGATTGATATTAAGAATATCCTTTAGTATCTTAGAGATCTAAGGATACTGTCTTAGTCTATGGAGAAGGAGAACTTGAAGTGACTGGGATCACTATTGCAAGTTTCCTAAAATGATTAAACGACTATAAGTCACAAACGGTACTATACAGTTGAGTAACATAATAGTGAGCTGGAAATCTTCCAAGCAAGATACTGTTACCGAATTAAACACAAATACGGGTATTGCTGCAGCTGAGGCGGCGGCAATAGAAGCCATTTGGGTCGATAAAAATCTAATTATATTAGATATAATTCTGTTAGCAGCTGAGCTAGGCTTGAGCACAGGCTAAAGAATTAATGGTCTCATCAACGATCAAGATACATACTTCGATAATCATCTAATTCGTTCGGATCATACATCGGGGTGATGTGATGATCGAATAAATCATATCAGACGATAATCATGCAAATCCACTGACGAAAGCTTTTCTCAGCAATTTGAGCCAACCATACATAGTTCGGTGTAAGACACTCGAGTGACTGGCTATAGGCCAAGTGGGAGATTTTTGGACAATTATGACCCATAGCATCACTATTTGTACAGATCACGGTGTTGTTGTACACATTAACTATGTGACAAAGGAGATTGCTCTCTTATCATTGTGATTAAATCACCAAGATGTATAAATGATAGGAGGTCCCTATGATTAGTTCCTGGATTGAGAATGATATGAGACAGTATCAGTCCACGAAGGATAAATCATTAAATATCCCTAGTCAGAGTATTATCGAGATTCGACATCGATAAATACGTAAAAGACTAGTATTACACTTGTGCGCGTTGTGAGGGCACAACTGCATAGTTCTCATATATTTGGGTATAGGATACTCATGCAAGTGTAATAGGAGGTTGTGTTTTACCGATGGTACGGGATAGACCCCCTCAGAATTCCATTGGTAGTATGACTATGTGTCTATGGAAGTCCGAAATCAGGGTAGGTGTATTTGAACTTAACCTGAGACTTGCACCGCTAATACTTGCGACAATCAATATACTTTGGCTGCGGTCGTCCAAGGCTTTAACAGGTTCTGTGTATGACTATTCTGGGTATATTGAGAATCGTAGTGTGTTGGGTGTGATGTCAAGACGGAAGTGTCACTCCAATCATATGGAGATGATGGTCACGTAAGATACGATACTAGTACTCTTAAGTACTGCAGTTATCGGGTTAAAATGATAAGGTCATGTTTATCCGATTATAGAGACTAGTTACTAGACATCCGACATGTGCTTCGTACGGGGCAGACACAATTCCAGCCCAGGCCTAGCACGTGATCATCTGTTACTGGACAGAAATACGCAATACTATGTATTCTATGCCTGATATAGATCTTTATTCCTGTAAGGATATTTCTGGAGAATTGGGAAAGCATGGCGCTTTGCTAGAAGCCAACCTTGTCTTGTAAATCGGTAAAATGTAGTACTTGGTACTTACGTGTTCGGATAGTCCGACAACCAAATTTACTGCCAACATATCCGGGGATCTCATTGGTCGCTTCCCAAATATTCACCGATGACGTATGACTCGCACTCTAAATTAATCTGGGATTAATTAGAAGAGAGAGAAAATTAATCTGGGATTAATTGATGAGATATTTTATCTGGGATAAAATATCAATAATAGAGAGATAACGATTAATTTGGAATTAATCATTAAATTAATATATTCGATATATTATACGAAATTGGATTTCGACGCGGAATTAAAATTAGATTTTAATTCGGGCGAACGAATTAATTTAGAATTAATTCGTTAGCAACGTGAATAGTAATTATGTTAGGCATGATTATTTAATTAAATTAGATTTAATTGTGTCGCAACGGAAAATTCGTTAATTTGGAATTAGCGAACCCGAGCCCGAGATTTTTTGCGAGCGCATTCGTATTTCGAATTCGAGTGCGGCACACAAGTCAAATCAAGCGTCATTCGCTAGTTGTTGGAGTTCTATGGTCCCGAGGATCGAATCAAAAGCAAGAAAACATGTGTGAATAACAACGACGAAGTTGCGAATACTTACATCGATCGGTTGAGCGACGCGGTAGGTAACAAAAATCAACTTTTCTGCCTCCATGGACTGCTCGGCAGTTCACTGTCACGGCTCATTGGTTTCAGCCATTTGAGCTCCTTCGTCAAGCTCCAAGCTTCGTCAAACGATTCCCGGCTCATGGGTGGACTTCCCTATCTCCTTCGCATGACTTTGTAGTGTGCTAGCACTCCTGATTTTGCCACAAAATCGCGACTATTACTTCCCATTTCTTCCTTGGTTCATGGCAGTGGACTGCCAAAACAGAGGAGAAATTTTGCCCCAAGAGCGTGAGAGAGAGAGATGAGAGAAAGAGAGAAATTGTGTGGTTTGATTCCAAATTTGTATATCTAATACACACATTTGAATTTCAAATTCATTTCATGTGCATTTGGCTTTCAAAAAGTCAAGCAATAATGGCACCAACCACTTCCATCAACTCACATCAATCCATCAATCATGAATAGTGACTTGCGTCAATCACTCAAAGTGAAAGACATCCATCACTTGATTGACGAATGATGTGACGCTAGATGCGTCTAGCGATTTGACGTTTGATTTGATTTGCGTGCCGCACTCGAATTCGAAATGCGAATGTGCTCGCAAATAATCTCGGGCTCGGGTTCGCTAATTCCAAATTAACGAATTTTTCGTTGCGATGTAATTAAATCTAATTTAATTAAATAATCATGCCTAGCATAATTACTATTCACGTCGCTAACGAATTAATTCTAAATTAATTCGTTCGCCCAAATAAAATCTAATTTTAATTCTGCGTCGAAATCCAATTTCGTTTAGTATATCGAAATATTAATTAATCGATTAATTCCAAATTAATCGTTATCTCTCTTTTATTGATATTTTATCCCAGATAAAATATCTCCGCAATTAATCCCAGATTAATTTTCTCTTTCTTCTAATTAATCCCTGATTAATTTAGAGTGCGAGTCATACGTCATCGGTGAATCTTTGGGAAGCGACCCATGAGATCCCCGGATATGTTGACAGTAATTTCGGTCGTCGGACTATCCGAACACGTAAGTACCAAGTACTACGTTTTACCGATTTACAAGACAAGGTTGGCTTCTAGCAAAGCGTCATGCCTTCCCAATTCTCCGGAAATATCCTTACAAGAATAAAGGGTCTATATCAGGCGTAGTATACGTAGTATTGCGTATTTCTGTCCAGTATCAGATGATCACGTGCTAGGCCTGGGGTTGGAATTGTGTCTTCCCCATACGAAGCACATATCGGATCTCTGGTGACTAGTCTCTATAATCGGATATACATGACCTAGTCATAATATCCCGATAGCTGCAGCATTTAAGAGAACCAGTCCCGTATCATACGTGACCATCATCTCCATAAGACTGGAGTGACACTTCCGTCTTGACATCACACCCAACACACTACGATTCAAAATATACCCAGCATTGGCGTACACAGAACCTGTTAAAGTCCTAGACGACCGCAACCAAAGTATATTGATTGTCGCAAGTATTAGCGGTGCAAGTCTCAGGTTAAGACCAAATACACCTACCCTGATTTCGGACTTCCATAGACACATAGTCATACTACCCATGGAATTCCGAGGGGGTCTATCCAGAGCGAAGCTGTTTCCCGTACCATCGGTAAAACACAACCTCCTATTACACTTGCATGAGTATCATATACCCAAATATATGAGAACTATGACGTTGTGCCCTCACAACGCGCACAAGTGTAATAACTAGTCTTTTACGCATTTATCGATGTCCAATCTCGACAATGCTCTGACTATGGATATTTAATTATTTATCCTCCATGGAATGATACTGTCTCATATCATTCTCAATCCAGGAACAAATCATAGGGACCTCCTATCATTTATACATCTAGGTGATCTAATCACAAATGATAAGAGTGCAATCTCCTTTGTCATATAGTTAATTTGTACAACAATACCATGATCTGTACAAATAGTGACGCTATGGGTCATAATTGTCCAACAATCTCCCACTTGGCCAATAGCCAGTCACTCGAGTGTCTTACACCCGAATTATGTACGGTTGGCTCAAACTGCTATGAAAAGACTTTCGTCAGCGGATTTGCATGATTATCATCTGATGCAATTTATTCGATCATCACATCACTACGATGTATGATCCGAACGAATCAGATGATTATCGAAGTATATATCTGGATCGTTGATGAGACCATTAATTCTTTAGCCTGTGCTGAGCCTAGCTCAGCTGCTAACAGAATTATATCTAATCTAATTAGATTTATTATCGACCCAGAAGGCTTCTATTGCCGCCTCAGCTGCAGCAATAACCGTATTTGTTGTTTATTCGGTAACAGTATCTTGCTTGGAAGATTTCCAGCTCACTGTTCCGTTGTTCAAATTGTATAGTGCCGTTTTATGACTTATAGTCGTTTTCAATTGGTTTAGGAAACTTGCTACAGTGACCCAGTCTCTTCAATTTCTCCTTCTCCATAGTTTAAGATAGCATCCTTAGTTCTCTAAGATACTAAAGATGTTCTTAACATCAATCCAGTGATTATCACTTGGATTGGCCTGTTTGTGAATCCATATGCTCAAAGCGTATGAGACATCAGGTCGCGTACATTTTTCAATGTACTATTTCTCGGAGAGTATTCGAAAGTCAAGCTTTCGCCGATTATTTTATGGGAATATCATTTCTAAGAAATGACATATTATCACTATTTATATAGGACAGCCACTGTCAGTGCGCTCCCACTAACCCTCTTATATACACAAGAATCTTTTCATTTTGAATCAAATCATAATCTATTATGATTACATCAAAACGATAATTCCAAGAACCTATGTTTGCTTCAATCCAAACATGGATCGAATGACTTGCAAACCTTGTTTGCTAGTTTTGGTACGACAAAATCGACAGGATGTTATAAACATCCTCCGAAAGGTTTCCTTTTCAGGAAAGTGATTTTCCCATTAAGCTGTCATATTTCATAAATGAAACATGCAGCAGCAAGCATTATCCAAATGGATTTACCGTGGCAACTGGTAAAAGGTTGAATCATAATCAACATAATGTTGATAATGATACCTTTCCTCTACAAGCCTAGCTTAGTACGTTGGTATGTTGCCTTCCGTGTATGTCTTCCTTGAAGACTTATACAGTACCAATTGGCACAATGCCTTGCAGTACATCAACTAGTATCAAAACATAGTTGATATACATGGAATCCATTTCGGATTCATGACACTATGTCATAATAGGGAGTCGATACATTGTATCACTTTCTCGTACGTAGTCAGTTGGTGTTCCTCAAAAGATTGTCATCTTTATTAGGTGAGATCAGAAACCCATACCCCAGGTTGTTTTCTGGCTCTCTCCGACTTACGCGGTTCTTGTGTATTCGAAGATTATTGGAATAGTTTCATCATTGATGAACTATATGTGTTCCATTAGGAATCGATGCCTTGAATAGTATTACTCCGATTTTCATCGAGTTTTACTATCCTCCCACTTACCACTGCATATCGGTATTCCTCTTAGGAAAGCCGCATGGTGAGCAACAATCTAATTGTTCTCTGGTGAGATTTATAAGTACAATACTTATGGTATCCCTAGGATAACCTAGCATTCCCAAATATAACAGGAATGAGACAACCCAGTTTCTTTCCTGTTCATATCTAAAATGATATCTGTCAAACAGATTTTTATGGAACCTTATTCAAAATAAGTTCTTGCACTGTTTAAAGCTTATCCATTGAAGGAAATTGTAGCTCAGAGCGACTCGTGATTAACCTTATCATGTCCAACTAAATTCGATTTCTCTGTTCGGACACACCGTCATACTGACGTGTTCCGGGAGGAGTCCTCATTTGAAATAATACTATACTATTCAAGTATATGAGAAACTTATTGCTTAAGTATTTTCCATTACGATCTCACCGTGATGGTTTAATACTATAGCCGATCTGTTTGTCTATTTCGTGTCGAAACTTAAAAGTTTCCGATTCGTGTTTCAAAAGAAACACATAACCATAACGCGATGCCACATCCGTAAAGGTCACGAAATATTCATATCCACATCTAGCCTAGCTAGACATGGGCCCACTTGCTTCACTATGAACTAGGGCTAACAAATAGGTGGCATTTGCACTTTTACCAAGTAAATAGTGCTTTAGGCACTTTGCCCAATAAACTAGATTCGTAGACTTTATTTGAATGAGATCAAATTAGTCCTAGTACCCACTCTTCGAAAGTGTGGATATACGATTCTTGTTTAATTGTGTCCCACAACAATGCCACAATTAGTTTCTTCTGATCAAATCAGTTTAAGCTATTGTTTGTCATGTTATACGTTTGAGATTTATTTATATTCAAAATATATAAATGTTGTTATTCACATCTAATGTGTTTATCTCAATATCATCTTTATATAATAAAACACTTAAGTGTTCTAGAATATAAAGGTTCACCCGCAGCGAGTTAAACACTGATATAAAGATAATGTTCTAGTCAAACTAGTTACATTATAACAGTTTCCAAACTTAGGTACACACCCGAAGGTAGTTCCTAAACTTAGGTATCTACGGTTAAAACAGCGACTTTCGTCCCGTTTTTAATTCGCAGATAAATCTCTATTGAAGTCAGTATCATGTTCAAAACAGATTCTGAACATCAATACATATATTTTATGTTCCACACTAAGTATTTAAAATCTAATTTTAATACTAGTAGTGAACATAATGTTGACAAACATATTTGAAGTCAGAGCCTTGCCCAGTCTTCAATTCCTTCATGTCTGCTTTGTCTAAACGGCAGTCACGCTTCCGCGATCCCGTTTGCCACAATAAGGCAGACATTTTGGGATATGTCATTTATCTTCCTAGAAGATTATAATGATTTTGCCTTTGCCCTTTTAAACATTCCAGTAGCCTTTGGCCAAGCCTTGGCCTTCTAGAATATCGAAGTAAGGTGCGCCTTGTGCTACTTGCCTAATTGCAAAGTTTGACTTTGTCTCCTTGAGAATAGTCACTAACTCTCCAAGAGTTATCAATTGCAATTTAGTACTTCTAAAATCTAAAGATAGATTTATGAAGATCCTTCAATTTCAATATCATACTTTAAAGATCTAACCCTTAGTTCTGACACAGAAATTAAGGAGTCTACTGCGACAAGCTTAATGGATTAAGCACTTAAGTTATCATTACATAAATCTTCCAAAGATTATGCTCTACTATTTGCTTAACTCTGGACTTAGGCCTAATATGTTATTTTATCAAATAAAGTAACTTATTATTTTCCAGGACCATCCTGAAATTTATTCCTAATTTGAAAATTAAACCATTTAAATACATTTTCCTTAGGATCATGTTTTAAATGCTAATCTTCCAATTTAATCTTGATTCTAATAGTCCAACTATTTAATCAACAATTTAGGTATTATTTATTATAATGATTACAATAGTCCAACTATTTAATCAACTATAATTAAATAGATTAAAATCAATTATATTGATTACTATAATCCAATTATAAAATCAACTATAAATGAATAGTTTGAATATAGTCCAACTATTAATTAAAACAACAATTTAAATATCAGTCCAACTAACATTTAATTTATTTGACGAATGATATTCATTTGAGCGCGTATGGCAAGTAATTAAACGAATATTGCAAATTCAATTCTTGCCTCCCATTATTTTTCGGCGAGCCTCTAACCCTTTGTCGAGTACTCGGGAAACCGTGTTTCCTAGTGGGCTAGGATCCCGTTAAATAACACACAATCTTGACTTTAGCCAACAAATTGTATGATAATTAACTAGGTAGATCTCTAAGATCGATTGGATCCAATCCAATTCCTAGATCCGGTAGGGGGACATCCAAGTCCGAAACATATATCTTATATATGCCAATACATTCAATGTATTACCTAACCTTTTTCCTCTGAATCAACTAAGCCTTGGCTTTTGGCACAACAAACTTAGTGATCCCAGTCAAGCGCGACCCATTGACCATGGAAAGCTTCGTAATCAATGTCGATGGACAAGAAATGGTCTTGACTTTGGCCAACAAACACAACTTGGACAAGACACCAATATGTAACAAAGCCTTCATGATTCAAACACAATCCTCGACGGACAAAGGCCTTCACTTTGGCCAACAACCAATGCCAGTCTCGGATCTTGAGTGAGAATCACTCAATGGAAGGAAAGACGCTTAATATATTGCGAGGGTTTTTCGAGTGCAAATTGGCAACCAATTTATTATCTTTGTTAAGGTCTCATCATCATACACCCTTAAACATGCATTCTAAACACATAATAAAGCGCATATGAATAAACTAATAATGATATGCGGATGGATACTTTACACATTGATCCTAGATCAAATCTCTCCATTTCTCTCTCCCGCTAGCACATGTATCACTTCTACCCGTTACACTACACTTCTAAAGAAACCTCATTTGCATTGAGGGGAATAGGTGAGAAGAGAATACAAAGAAATGAGAGGTAATAAGGCTGGACTCGCAGGTCCAATTAATAAATCAAATTTATTACAATTTCCAAATTTCCCCACTCATCTAATATCCATCTGATATACATTATTCATGCATCACAACCATGTATTCACACAAGCATGTTATCAATCAATCTAATCAAATTAATTAATCTGATAATTAGTGATCATCAATGTTCAAACAACGATTTGATTTTGTTCGAGTCAAACTCGTTTTGCGAATAAGTACTCAAAGTACGAATTCTCGAATTAAATTAAACTACATAATTAAATCCAATTCAATTTGTATTTAATTCTAACTCGTTATTTAATTCAAAATTAATACTACACTTTAATTAATGAACTTTTACGACTTAAATTCCAAATTTAATCGTTACGGGTCTCAAAGCCCGATTGACGTCCAACGTCAATTTAATTAAAGTCCAATGGGCTTTTAATTAATTTCTTAAGGCGTGGATTTGGTCAACTCGGGTCAAACGAATAACCAAAATCCAATCCGGGAATTACCCCATAAGCCCAGAAATCAATTTTGGCCCATTAGGCCCAATTAAACTTTAAAGGTTCATTTGTCGCATTTGGGCTTTATGGAAGCGGTTTTGGCCCTAATTGGATCCAACCAATTTTACATAAACCCAACTTTCTACAACAAAGCCCAATAAGCCCATTTACAACATTACAAGCCCAAATCCAATTTTAAGCCCAATTTAATTAAACACAAAAATCCAATTTCACATTTAATTAACCTAAAGTGTATATCATGATTAATCACCCAAATTAACATTTCTAAAACATCAATTTATACAATCAATCATGCTTATTTTCATCATCACAAGTCCAACACCTTTTGATTAAAATCAAACCCATTTCATGCTATTCAAAGTCTCGGCCAAAGGGGATTATTTTGTCCAAATCAAATTCAATCCAATTAAATTCAATTCAACATTAAATCAATATCCCCAAATGATTTCCAACTCATCCAATGAATCAAAAAATAAAATCAACAAGACATTTAGAGCTCCAATACTTTCGGCCAAGCTAAGCATTTTAGGGAAACATTGTTCCAAACCATTTTCTTGAAATTGATCAAATCAAACTTCAATTAAACATGTTATAAGCATACTCAAACAATAATGGCATGCATTTGGCTTTCAAAAAGTCAAGCAATAATGGCACCAACCACTTCCATCAACTCACATCAATCCATCAATCATGAATAGTGACTTACGTCAATCACTCAAAGTGAAAGACATCCATCACTTGATTGACGAATGATGTGATGCTAGATGCGACTAGCGATTTGACGCTTGATTTGACACTCGAATTTGAAATGCGAATGCGCTCGCAAATAATCTCGGGCTCGGGTTCGCTAATTCCAATTAACGAATTTTCCGTTGCGATGTAATTAAATCTAATTTAATTAAATAATCATGCCTAGCATAATTACTATTCACGTCGTTAACGAATTAATTCTAAATTAATTCGTTCGCCCAAATTAAAATCTAATTTTAATTCCGCGTCGAAATCCAATTTCGTTTAATATATCGAATATATTAATTAATCGATTAATTCCAAATTAATCGTTATCTCTCTTTTATTGATATTTTATCCCAAATAAAATATCTCCGAAATTAATCCCAGATTAATTTTCTCTCTTCTAATTAATCCCAGATTAATTTAGAGTGTGAGTCATACGTCATCGGTGAATCTTTGGGAAGCGACCCATGAGATCCCCGGATATGTTGGCAGTAAATTCGGTCGTCAGACTATCTGAACACGTAAGTACCAAGTACTACGTTTTACCGATTTACAAGACAAGGTTGGCTTCTAGCAAAGCGCCATGCCTTCCCAATTCTCCGGAAATATCTTTACAGGAATAAAGGATCTATATCAGGCGTAGTATACGTAGTATTGCATATTTCTATCCAGTTTCGGATGATCACGTGATAGGCCTGTGGCTGGAATTGTGTCTTCCCCGTACGAAGTACATATCGGATCTCTGGTGACTAGTCTCTATAATCGGATATACATGACCTAGTCATAATATCCCGATAGCTGCAGTATTTAAGAGAACCAGTCCCGTATCCTACGTGACCATCATCTCCAATGACTGGAGTGACACTTCCGTCTTGACATCACACCCAACACACTACGATTCTCAATATACCCAGCATTGGCGTACACAGAACCTGTTAAAGTCCTGGACGACTGCAACCAAAGTATATTGATTTTCGCAAGTATTAGCGGTGCAAGTCTCAGGTTAAGACCAAATACACCTACCTGATTTCGGACTTCCATAGACACATAGTCATACTACCAATGGAATTCCGAGGGGGTCTATCCAGAGCGAAGCTGTTTCCCGTACCATCGGTAAAACACAACCTCCTATTACACTTGCGTGAGTATCTTATACCCAAATATATGAGAACTATGACGTTGTGCCCTCACAACGCGCACAAGTGTAATAATAGTCTTTTACGCATTTATCGATGTCCAATCTCTACAATGCTCTGACTAGGGATATTTAATGATTTATTCTTCGTGGATTGATACTGTCTCATATCATTCTCAATCCAGGAACAAATCATAGGGACCTCCTATCGTTTATACATCTAGGTGATCTAATCACAATGATAAGAGTGCAATCTCCTTTGTCACATAGTTAATTTGTACAACAACACCATGATCTGTACAAATAGTGACGTTATGGGTCATAATTGTCCAACACTAGTCACATCTAGCATCACATCATTCGTCAATCAAGTGATGGATGTCTTCACTTTGAGTGATTGACGCAAGTCACTATTCAGATTGATGGATTGATAAGTTTATGGAAGTGGTTGGTGCCATTATGGCTTGACTTTTTGAAAGCCAAATTCATGGCAAATGAATTTGAAATTCAAATTTGAGTATTTGATACACAAATTTGGAACCAACACACACAACTCTCACTTTCTCTCATCTCTCTCTTTCTCGCCTAATGGGGCAAATTTCTCTTCTGTTTTGGCAGTTCACTGCCGTGAACCAAGAGGAAAAGGGAAGCTTAGAGTCGTGATTTTGTGGCAAAATCGGGAGTGCTTGCACACTACGAAGTCATGCGAATGTGATAGGGAAGTCCACCCATGAGCCGGGAATCGTTCGACGAAGCTTGGAGCTTGACGAAGGACGAAAACCGAGCCAAACCAGTGAGCTGTGAACTGCCACTGCCGAGCAGAATTTGAAGCTTTGTTGCCTCTCGTGTCGCTCAAACCGATCGATGTAAAGTATTCCGCAACTTCGTTGATTTGTATTCTCACATATTTCATGCTTGTTTACGATCTTGGGACCTTAGTTAAAACCAACATTAAGAGCTATTAGATGAGAAGATACACCCTATATCAGGGAGACACGGTCCGGTTTTCTAAGACCTGTTGTCCAGCCCAACAACTATCAATGGATGTCAGATACTAGTGGCACAACCTTTGCTCACGCATTTCAAAGCATGATGATAAGATGTGAAATATGTGACTGTGACCATCCTAGCAATCAATGCACGTATAACTATAATTCTGGGTGGGAAAATCATCAAAATCCTACTTGGTATGACAATGAAGAACCCACATATTTCACAGAATCTTATTATCCATCTTATCCAGCACCAACCTATGATCTTCCTCAAGAACCAGAACCATCGATGGAAGAACAGCTCATTGACAAGCTCGAGAAATGAGAAGAATGGTTCATTGACATGCTTAAAGATCGGGAAGCTAGATTTGAAGAAAGGTTTCAGAGTCAAGCAGCAATTTTATAGAGATTGAGAGATCAATTGAGACAATTAACTAAAAATCAAAGCTACATATCTCAAGAAACACTATCAGATTACTCTGACGAAGCCCTTGAGAATCCAGAAATTCACAATGACACCTTAATAGAGAGTGAAGCAGAGTTAGCTTAAGAACTTGAATATACAGAGTCTCAAATTGATACAGATAATTCCTTGGTCATTGAGTACATTTATGAGGAAACACAAGATGATGAGTTACTTGTTCCCTCCGCCCCAACAAAGCAAGATGAAGGCTCAGTGACGAAAATATCAACCAAAGCCAGTCAGGATACATCAACTATGTATCTACAATTTGACCATCTTGGAGCACACATTAGGAAGATGTCTGATGAAGAGCTGAACGAGGAAATGCTAAAGTACATCAATGAGGAAGTGGTGGTACAAGATGCAGAGCAAAAACAATTGTAAATATGTGACCATATTGAAAATCTCGTGACACCAAAGGAAACATCAGAACATTGGGGAGTAAACATCGAAGACACCGCCTAGAAGCTTGACAAAATGACACAACCATTCAAATTCAAACATCATATGAGACCTCCTGATAGATTTTCATTTCTTTCACGAACCACTAGAGCTACAAAGTTTAAAAAGGTGGCGCGGGCACTGAATCGAACAAAATCATATTTGCCACCTCATTTTTGGAAGAGGTGCTGGAAGAGCAACGCTCATGGAATTGTCTTATCTAGGACATCCAAAACCATACTGAAGCCTCTTTGAAGGACGATCTTCAGTCACGTCTGGCTGAAGATGTAAAATTTAGCGCTAGCGGGGAGGCAACCCACGCAAAATATTTATTTTATTTTATTTTATTTTTATTTTCAAAATTGTAATGTATATATTACGTGTGTTTAAAAAAAATTATTTGTTTTTTTGTGAGAAACTTCACAGATGGGGCCATTCAAAGCAACTCGTCCTTTAGGAATGGTGTTTGACAATCACAAAGATAAGATTCAATAATTAGAGATGGCTTGAGTAAGGAGTCTTTAGATAATATATCATTGACTCTGAGACGTATCCTAGTGGATATGTACATCGAGCGATTCGTATGGTAGTGTTGTTCTCATCTTTTTATCTTATTTTGTATCGCATTGGGGACTTTTTATCGCTCTTCTCATCATTCTATTTTACTAAATCTATTCCCTGTGGATCGACCCTAGACTTATCGGGTTATTTTATTACTTTGATACTCTTATACTTGGGAGTAAAAAACCACGTTGTGAGCGTGTCACTTGCTATTCATCTTCTTAGTTTGTTGTGAGTTGGTTTTCATTCACTTCCTCTTTAAATTTAGTAGAAAATGGTTTCCATCTCTCCCTTTATTCCTTCTTCCCCTTCACGTTTCTTATTCTCTTCTAATTTTTAGAGATGCGTGAATAATGTCCCCTATTTATACTAGGGGCTGATTTTTTTAATGATTAAATGGAAAAATAAAATCAGAAATTTTGAGAATTCTCTAGATCTGTCCTCGGGTACTATTCATATGAATTCTTGAGCTGCGGTTTTGACCTTATTTGGTTCCGAGTTTAGAAAATCGTACAACATTGAAGTTGTAGGTCTCGGTCTTAGCTTTCCGACGATATAATATTCATAAAAATTGGAGGTCGTATGAAAGAGTTATGTCCCAAATACTAAGGTTTGTTCAGAGTGGAACCGAAAGTAAATTCTGTATCGGAACTGTAAAGGATTCATCAAAGGTCCGAAATATAATTCCACAATCGTATACATGCTTGAGCATGATTTATATCATATATTATTCCACCGATAACATAGCAGTCGTCGGAATTACCGGGTATTACATTCAAATATAGAGAAATCTTGATTTTTATAATATATAAATTATCTTTATTACCGAGTTAATTTACTTCATGAATTAATTATGTCAAAACATATAAAACCGGCCATAAAGATGGTGATAACATCTGTCTATAACAAGTCTAGTTAGGTACATAATTATGCCAAATAAATAAAACCAGTCATAAAGGCGGTAACAAAATTTGTCAATAATTAATCCAAATTTAAATTACTCTCTCATATAATATGGGGTAAAGTATTAACTATGCCAACCAAAATTTGATTGTCTACAGCGAATCAAGACACCATCAAATATAAGAGAAGATTAAATACTAGTTTTCAGAATATAATTCATATATTATAATATAAGTAAGATTAATTTATATTCTTCATATTTAGAGTTTCACTCTTTACCCCCAGCAGAATGAAATTAGCTATTCATGCTTTGAATAAAAACACACATAATTTTATTAATGAAAGAAAAAAGAAAATATAAGAAAATAAAACAACAAAGACACTTATTTCAAATTCTTCAAGAGAAATAAAAAGAAGCATTAAGAAAATGAGAGGTGATTACCTCTATTTATAGTAAAAATGCTCATCTCTCAATTATTAATTACAACTTTCCAAATCAAATATAAACAATAACCTTTTACTATTTATTTTTTCTTTTTTTTTCTTTTTTTCTTTTTTCTTTTATTTTTGTTGATCATTTTGCAAATATTTATCACAATCCACTTAAAGGTGGATTGTGACATTGCAACTTTTATATTTTTATTTTTTTACTTTTTTTTTTTTTTATTTTTTTACTTTATTTTCTAATAATTAAAATTACATGCAACACACATTGACTTTTCACCAATTTCGACCTTGAAAACCTTATAACTAGAAAATCTCGTAAGGAGCAAAGTTGTTGGTACTTAAGTCTTCTTTCATCTCGAACTGGAATCGCCTTAATCCAATTCGGAGTAACAAATTAGGCCAAATTACAAAAATTGTGTAAAATTGGAATTTCTGAAATTATACACTGTTAGAATGCTCTTTCAAGATTCTAGCCTCTAAAATCCAAATATCACGTCCATTTTTCTAATTATGCATTCAAAATATTATTTTACCTACATAGGAAATAAAAATCACAATAAAAATATATAAACAGAAATTTAATTATTATTTCATAAATGTGCTAAATTAATGAGATTAATGAAACTACACGTGTAAAATGATTAATTTTCTTTTTTAATAAATGTACACTTTTTAGCGGTCATCAAAAACCTAAAGCTGCATTCTCGTTACTACATATATAGTTTATACTAAAACTCATCGATGTCCATCGATATAATCACTACATACATATTGACCCTCCATAAATATCTCATAATTAGAGTCGGGTCATAATTATAACATCTGATTATCTCGACTACTATTATATTATGGGACGCGTGATACATAATATAAATTATGTTCGAACACATATACACTCATGAGATGACTTCGGGGATAATCGATAAATTCTTCGAAATTCCGATACAAAATATACGATATTCCACTCCGGATAATCCATGGTATTTAGCGCATAACCTTCTCATATGATCTCTGATTCTTATGAAATTTATATCGTTGGAAAGCTAAGATCATGACCTACAACCTCTGCGTTGAATATTTTTCCAAATTTAAACTAGAAGTATGCCAATAATATAACTTAAAACTTCATGAATAGTACTGTGGTACCTATCTAGAGAATTCTACATTTCTCTCCTCAAAATTCTGGTTTTTCTTCAAATTTAAAACATTACTAATTAGTCAATTAAGTCCCTAATATAAATATGATCACTAATTCAAGCACCCCTAAGAAGTTTTTAGAAGAGAGAAACACGATAGAGGAGAGGAAGAATGAAGAGGAATGAATAAGAGATAGTCATTTTCTTGACAAAGTTGAAGAAGAGTCAATGCAACCAATCTAATACAATTCAAGGAGAGAAGTAATAAGTTTAGAAGGCTTGGAGGATGAAGAAAATCAAATAAGTTGAGGTAATGAATCTTGACCCAAACTTGAATTATGGATTTTTGAAGACACAATGCTATATTAGTATTTTTAGCACGATAGTAATTGCATTGAGGTGGATAGTACTAAGAAATTGATTTTATTAAATGATGTTCAAGAATTAAGAAATTCTAAAGATGAGTTTAAAGGGTTGTTGTGGTGATGGAATATGAAGTGTGAATATTGAAGTTTATGTTGGACAAAATGACCCATAGCGTCACTTTTGCACAGATCATTGTGTTGTTGTAGCAAATTAACTATGTGACAAGGAAATTGCACTCTCATCATTTGTGATTAGATCACCA
>SKCR01034896.1:0-17582 GCA_019454045.1 Zanthoxylum bungeanum
GATAACGATACCTTTCCGTTAAAAGCCTAGCTTTATACGTTGGTATGTTGCCATCCATGTACGTCTTCCTTGAAGACTTATATAGTACCAATAGGCACAATGCCATGTGGTACATCAACTAGTCTCCAAACTTGTTGATATACATGGAATCCATTTCGGACTCATGACACTTTGTCATAATAGGGAGTCGATACCTCGTATCACTTCCTTTGTTCTCGTGTATTCGAAGATTAATGGTATAGTTTCATCTTTGATGAACTATTTATGTTCCATTAAGATTCGATGCCTTGAACAATATTACTCCGATTTTCATCGAGTTATACTATCCTCCCACTTACCACTGCATATCGGTATTCCTCTTAGGAAAACCGCATGGTGAGCAACAATCTAATTGTTCTCTTGTGAGGTGTATAAGTACAATACTTATGGTATCCCTAGGATGACCTACAATTGCACTAATCATATTTGGGTTTTAGTTTGGTATCATCCAAACATATGCCAAGCATACCCAAATAGTCAGGAATGAGAAACCCGGTTTCTTTCCCGTTCATATCTAATATGATATCTGTCAAACAGATTATTATGGAACCTTATTCAAAATAAGTTCTTGCACTGTTTAAAGCTTATCCGTTGAAGGAAATGGTAGCTCAAAGCGACTCGTGATTAACCTTATTATGTCTAACAAAATTCGGTTAATACTGTTCGGACACACCGTCAAAATGACGTGTTCCGGAGGAGTCCTCATTGAAAGAATACTATACTCTTTCAAGTATACGAGAAACTTACTGCTTAAGTATTTTCATTACGGTCTTACCGTGATGATGTAATACTATAACCGATCTGTTTGTCTATTCCGTGTCGAAACTATAAAAGTTTTCGATTTGTGTTCTTCAAAAGAAACACACAACCATTACTCGATGCCACATCCGTATAGGTCACGTAATATTCATATCCACCTCTAGCCTAGCTAGACACGGGCCCACTTGCTTCACTATGAACTAGGGCTAACAGATCGGTGGCATTTTTCACTTTTACGGAGTAAAGGTGTTTTAAGCATTTTGCTTAATAAACTAGATTCGTAGACTTTATTTGAATAGAATCAAAACAGTCCTAGTACCCGCTCTTCAAAAGTGCGGATATACGATTCTTGTTTAGTAGTGTCCCTGACAACTATGCCACAATTAAGTTTCTTAATTGATCAAATCAGTTTGAGCTATTTATTTGTCATGTTATGTATTTGAGATATTATTTATATTCAAAATATAAATTCTGTTCTTCACATCTAATGTGTTTATCTCAATATCATCTTTATATAATAAAACACTTTAGTGTTCTAGAATATAAAGGTACACCCGCAGCGGGTTATACGCGATATAGAGATAATATTTCTAGTCAAACTAGTTACATTTTAACAGTTCCCTAATTTAAGTACATACCCAGGGTAATTCCTAAAGTTAGGTATCTACGGTTAAAACAGCGACTATCGTCCCGTTTTCAATTCGCAGAGTAATCTCATCTGAAGTCAGTATCCTGCTTAAAGCAGATTCTGCACAACAGTACATATTTATGTATCACACTAAGTATTTAAAATCCAATTTCAATACTAGTTGTGAACATAATTATGACAAACATATTTGAAGTAAGAGCCTTGCTCGTCTTTAATTCCTTCTTAGGATTTGTCCTATTATCTTCCTAGAAGACCTAATCCTTAATTCTGATTCAGAAATTAGGGAGTCTACTTTGACAAGTATAATGGATTAAGCGCTAAAGTTATCATTATATGAATATTCCAAATATCATATTCCACTTATTCGCTTAACTCCGGGCTTTAGGCATAATTCATTATTTTATCAAATAAAATAACTTATTAATTTCCAAGACCATCTTGAAATTATTCTCAATTTGAAAATTAAATCATTTAAAATATTTTAATCCAAGATTATATTTTAAATATCCAACTTTTCAATTTTATCTTGATTACAATAGTCCAACTATTTAATCAACGATTAGTGGTACTATTTATTATAATGATTATAATAGTCCAACTATATAATCAAATATAATCCAAATTAATTAACCTCAATTACATTGATTACTATAATCCAATTATAAAATCAACTGTAAACTGAAATTAATTAATTCAAATATATTGATTAATATAATCCAATTATATATAATCAACTATAATACAGTCCAACTGTTTATTAAAACAACAATTTAAATATTAGTCCAACTAACATTTAATAATACGACGAAATAATTTGAATGAGCGCGTATGGCGAGTAATTGAACGAGTATTGCAAATTCAATTCTTGCCTCCCACTATTTTTCGTCGAGCCTCTAACCCTCTGTGGAGTACTCGGGAAACCGTTTTTCCTAGTGGGCTAGGATCCTGTTAAATAACATACAACCTTGACTTTGGCCAACAAGTTGTATGCTATTTAACCAGGTAGATCTCACAGATCAATTGGATCCAATCCAATTCCCAGATCCGGTTAGGTGGACATCCAAGTCCTAAACATATTACTTATGCCAATGTATCTAATACATTTTCCTAACCTTATCCTCCGAATCATCTAGGCCTTGGCTTTGGCAAAACAAACCTAATGATTCCAGTTAAGCGGGACCCATTGACAAGGATAGTTTCGTAATCAATGTCGTTGGACAAGAAGTGATCTTGACTTTGGCCAACAAATCACAACTTGGACAAGACACCGATGTGGAACAAAACCTTCATGATTCAAGTACATCCATAATTGGCAAGGTCTTGACTTTGGCCAACAAACCAATGCCAATTGGATCTTGAACAAGAATCATTCAATGGAAGGATAATCGCTTAATATAGATTGAGGGATTTTCGCGTGCAAATTGGCTACCAATTTAATTATCTTTGTTAAGGTCTCATCATCATACACCCTTAAACATGCATTCTAAATACATAATAAAGCGAGTATGAAAATAAATAATAATGATATGCGGATGGATACTTTACACATTGATCCTAGATCAAATCTCTCATTTTCTCTCTCCAAAGCTAGCACTTGTATTTACTTCTACCCGTTACACTACACTTCTAAAGAAACCTCATTTACATTGAGGGGAATAGGTGAGAAGAGAATACAAAGAGTATAAAGGTGATAAGGCTGGACACGCAGGTCCAATTTATAAATCAAATTATTACAATTTCCAAAATTGTCCCACCCGACTAATATCCATCCGATATACATTATTCATGCATCGCAACCATGTATTCACTCAAGCATGTTATCAATCAATCTAATCCAATTAATTAATCTGATAATTAGTGATCATCATCCAATGTTCAAACAACGATTTGATTTTGTTCGAGTCAAACTCGTTTTTGCTAATAAGTACTTAAAGTACGAATTCTCGAATTAAATTAAACTACATAATTAAATCTAATTTAATGTGTATTTAATACTAATCCAATTATTTAATTCCAAATTAAATCTTACACTTTATTTACGAACCTACGACTTAAATTCCAAATTAATCGTTTCGGGTCTCAAAGCCCGATGAATATCCAATATTAATTTAATAAAGTCTAATGGGCTTTTAATTAATTTCTTAAGGCGTGGACTTTTGGTCAATTCGTGTCAAACCGAATAACCAAAATCCAATCCGGGAGTTACCCCATAAGCCTAGAAATCAATCTTGGCCCATTAGGCCCAATTAAACTTTAAAGGTTCATAAGTCGCATTTGGGCTTTATGGTAGCGGTTTTGGGCCTAATTGGATCCAACCAATTTGTTTAAACCAAATTTGTACAACAAAGCCCAATAAGCCCATTTACAACAATTCAAGCTCAATTTCCAAAATTAGCCCTATTAATTAAATTACACAAATCCAATCTCGCAATTTAATTACCTAAAGTGTATATCATGATTAATCACCTAAACTATTATTTCCAAAACACAAATTAGGCTAATTAATCATGCTCAATTCATCATCACATGTCCAACACGTCAAGATTAAAATCAAACTTATTACATGCTTTACTTATTCTTGGCAATAAGGTTAATTACATGTCCGATTTGTTTCAATCCAATTAAAACCAATTCGACATCGAATCAACATAGCCTCAATCGTTTCAAGTCATCCAATGATCAACGAAACAAAATTACCAAGATTTAGGGCATATTCCTATTCGGCCAACACATCAAAATTGAGGAGGAAATTTGTTCTAAAAAAATTTAATCAAATTGATCCAACCAATCATCAATTAAACATGTATTAAGCATACTTAATCATCCAATTTCATAATTGCATGCTCAATTTCATTTTACCCGATTTCAAGTTTCATGACATACTTTCAAAATTGGGGAAAATTTGTTCTAAACAAAATTTAATCAAATTGATCCAACAATCATCAATAAACATTGTATTAAGCATACTTAATCATCCAATTTCATAATTACATGCTCAATTTCATTTTACCCAATTAAAGTTTCATGACATACTTGGCAATTTGGGGATTTTTCGTCCGAATCGAATTCAATCCAATTGATTCCGCAATCGACGTTAAATCATCATCCCGAATGATTTCCAACACTTCCAATTGTCAAAAATCAAAAATCCCAAGACATTAAAACACATATCAAATTCGGCCAAGGAGGAAAGTTTGGGGGAAAAATTGATCCAATCATATTTTCTTCAAATTAACCTAATCAATCTTCAATTCAAACACAATTAAGCATACAAATCCATCCAATTTCATTTATCATGCTCACAATCAAGTTTGCCCAAATTTTATCCCTAACTTTTCATGCTTTTAACCTAAGCTCATGATGCCATTGTAGGAGTTTTTTCAAGGTCCCAAGATCAAAACTCAAGCATGAATAACAAGTGAATACAACGACGGAAGTGTGGAATACTTACATCGAGCGGTTGAGCGACGATTTGGGCAACAAAAATCTGATTTTCTTCACTGTTTGGGCGTGCAGTGGGCTGTTGTGAACAGTGATGTGCGCCCCTTCACTTCAAGTTTTGAAGTTCCAACCTTCACCGAATGGCTTCCCGGCTCATGGGTTAACTTCCCTATCACATTCGCATTGATCTCGGAGTGTGCTAGCACTCTTGTTTTGCCACAAAACACACTTGCTTCCCTTTATTTGTGGTTAAAATTCGGCAGTCACTGCCAAGAGAGAAAAACAAAACCGTGAAGATGGAGAGAAGGAAGAAGAGAGAGAGAGAGGAGGGAAAATGAAAGTGTTGTCTTGTTTTGGTGTATACGGTTTTTGCTTCCTTTTGTATCAAATACCAAATGAATTTCATTTGAAATTCATTTCAAAGCAATTTGACTTTAATGCCAAGTACACACACATCACTTTCAATCAACAAGTCACATCACATCACTTTTCAAACATCAATCAATCCAATCAATTGTCACATCACTCAAAGTGACATGATTTGACGCTTGATGTGACGCTAGATGCGACTAGCGATTTGACGCTTGATTTGACGTGCCGCACTCGAATTCTAAATACGAATGCGCTCGTAAAAATCTCAGGCTCGGGTTCGTTAATTCCAAATTAACGAATTTTCCGTTGCGTCGTAATTAAACGATTACGCCAAGCGAAATCACTATTCACATCGCTAACGAATTAATTCTAAATTAATTCGTTCGCCCGAATTAAAATCTAATTTTAATTCCGCGTCGAAATCCAATTTCGATTAATATATCAAATATATTAATTTCTCGATTAATTCCAAATTAATGTTTCTCTCTCTTTAATCGTTATTTTATCCTAGATAAAATATCTCCGCAATTAATCCCAGATTAATTTTCTCTCTCATCTAATTAATCCCAGATTAATATAAGTGCGAGTCATACGTCATCGGTGAATCTTTGGGAAGCGACCCATGAGATCCCCGGATATGTTGGTAGTCAAATCGGTCGTCGGACTATCCGAACACGTAAGTACCTCGTACTACGTTTTACCGATTTACAAGACAATGTTGGCTTCTAGCAAAGCACAATGTCTATCCAATTCTCCGGAAACATCCTTACAGGAATAAGGATCTATATCAAGCGTAGTATACCGTAGTATTGTGCGTATCTGCCCAGTATCGGATAATCACGTGCTAAGGCTGGGGCTGGATAAGTGTCTACCCCGTCCGAAGCACATATCGGATGTCTGGCAACATAGTCTCTATAATCGGATATACATGACCTGGTCACAATATCCCGATTGGTTGCGCAACACTCAAGAGCACTAGTACCGTATCCTGCGTGACATCATCTCCAATATGACTGAAGTGACACTTCCGTCTTGACATCACACCCAATACTCTACGACTCTTGATAAACCCAGAAGTGGTGTACACAGAACCGGTCAAAGCCCCCTACCACCAAGACCAAAGTTTATCGATTATCGTAAGTATTAGCGATGCAAGTCTCAGGTTAAGACTATGCACACCTACCTTGATTTCGGCCTCCCATAGACACATAGTCATAATACCAATGGGATTTGAGGGGTCTATCCAGAGCGAAGCTGTTTCCCGTACCATCGGTGAAAACACGACCTCCTATCGCACTTGCATAAGTATCCGATACTTATATATATGAGAACTATGCCGTTGTGCCCTCACAACGCACACAAGTGCAATACTAGCCTATTCCGCATTATCGATGTCCAGTCTCGATAATACTACGGCTAGGGATATTTAATGATTAATCCTTCGTGGACTGATACTGTCTCATATCATCTCAATCCAGGAACTAATCATAGGGACCTCTCTTCATTTATATATCTATGGTGATCTAATCACAAATGATGAGAGTGCAATTTCCTTATTACATAGTTAATTTGCTACAACAACACAATGATCTGTGCAAATAGTGACGCTATGGGTCATATTATCCAACACCATCATCATGTTTCAGAAAATGGTGCTCTATTCTCAGAAGCATCTGGGATGGTAAATCTGATGGTTTGACTCAATACAAGGATGCTACTGTTCATTATGGATATGATACTTTTCATTCCACCATATTTATCAAGAGTCAGAGTTTCTTCAACAACTATGAATGGGATCTGGGAGACCTATATGAACGTAGTTTCCTCAATGGTTTTGTTTTAGGACAAATCCTGTTCAACCTGACTGTCAGGGAATAGAGGAAGAAAGTCTCAAGCTACTTCCTCCCAATGTCTGCAATGAAATTAGGAGATGGTACAAACGACATGAAAGTGTCAATGTTTGGATTGACTCGATCTCTCCAGAATGGACGCATTACTATATGAACGTCCATCCTCCTATGCACCTGATCCGGATTATTCCTTCATCCTATCTCTCTTCCTGGAAAATGGCTAATTGGCCATCCAGACCAAAGCCCATGAAATATTTTGGGGTTGATGATCTTTTCCCAGAATCTTTTTCATCAGAACACACCCACAGGATCAGAGCCTTTTCTGCAGATAATGTTCGCCGGAGCTTAGAATGTAATACAAATGATAAAACTTGGCGACGATTCATCAACATAGAGGAATCATCCAGATGTATCATCCAAGGATACAACAAAGTCAAATTTCCCAATAGCCTTTCTACCAAAATCATTGACGGTGACATTCCTATGACCAACAAGGCTAAAATTCTATGGGACGAGTGCCAATATGATGATGACCCTCTAGAAGATATCCAGCCACATGATTATTTTCCATAATCATGTTTTGTCGTTTTGTTTTCAATAATTCATGCTTTAGTCAGCATGATTAGTTTGCTTTTACTTTATGTCGTTGTCATGCTTTATCATCTTTGCTTTAGCATCTTTTCTTTTGACTTTTTGTATTTATTTTGAAAAGTAGATTCCTTTACTTTATTAAAGGAATGGTCTTTATTTCGTTATTATCCTTTTGGTGCGGGGTCCTGTCCCACCAAAGATGCTTTGTGTTCCCCTCCTCCATCTATATAAGGAGTGAGGATTTCAGTTTGTAAACAAGTTGGGTTTTACACAAAAACCTTAATAATAATATTTGAGTTTTCTCTCATGTTCAGCTAAATAGTTATTAGGTTCTCTCTCAAAGCAAGAGGGAGATCTCTCCCCTCGGCTACTATTACTTATCCATAAGTTTTCAGTTCACCTCTATCTATCTCTATGAGTATGCTCTTCACTCGCCACAACAGTGGACCTTGTGAATCAGAAAATAGTTGGAAAACTACCCTCGATCCTTATCTTAGGCGGTCTCCTCTGTGAGTCATGTTCACCTGAAGTGTGGGCGCCGAGGCCAGGAGTGCCGTTTATGCCCTTAGTGTAGTGGTAGGGACGTAGCAGAGAGCAACCCGAGGTGATTAATAAATTCGATTCGTTGATTCGTTTTACCACTCCTAACATAAAATCCAAAATGATCATATTCCTGCAATGAGAAATTCAATAATTTTATGTTAAAATGTATATCGAAATCATTTTCAATTTGTACAATTCATAAGAATTGAATTTAAAAAAAAAATTTAATAATAAAATAAAATTTATAAAGTTAACGGAGCCAGAATCATTTAGACAGTTACTGTATAATCGGTGATTAAGATGGCTTCATCAATGCTTTAAATAGCTTCTGTATCTCGCTCAACTTCGCTATCGATGCACGAGAAGCTCAAGGTCCTGTTTCACTGTTGTATCATTTGTTGACTTTCCAATATTCATTTTTTTGCTCGTCGGGAAACCTGACAGATTGTATCCGGTGCTTTGTTTTAATTTGCGCAGGGGAAAGGTTCAGCTTGGATTATAATTTGACGGCAGGATTCATTAAGGCTAAGGTACATGCTATTTCGATAAGATATAATAATTAATATTAAGCTAAGCGAATTACTTTGGATGTAAGACGATTTATTGGATGAATCGGATGAACTTCCGGGCCTCTAATCGCCTTCTTTTTTGGAGTTATTTCACAAATACGTGCCATGATAAGGAATAAGGGGGAACAAGGACACTTGGAGAGCGCAGTACAACAGAGAGTTGTATGCTGCGTTCGGGAAGGATGAATCGCTCCCATACTGGAAAAGCTCTATTGCGATTTCACGAGGCAATCCACATCGATGTAATGAAAGTGAGGGCCTACAACAATGACATAACGCCCCGAATAATCAACCCGTTTACCAAGCAGAGTCTCACGAAATCTTCCCTCTTTGCCTTCAATTACATCTGAAAACGAATTATAAAACGGAGAGTTGTATGCTGCGTTCGGGAAGGATGTATCGCTCCCGAAAAGGAATCCGTTGATTCTCTCCCAATTGGAGTTTCGATATTCGAGAGAAGGATTCATTTTACTTTCTTTTTTCTTTACCAAAAAGGGGTAGTCTGGTCACTGCGACCCCCTTTGTGAGGAAGCACCCCTTCTCCCGAAGTTACAGGGCTATTTTGTCGAGTTCCTTAGAGAGAGTTGTCTCGCACCCCTAGGTATTCTCTACCTACCCACCTGTGTCGGTTTCAGGTACAGGTACCCCTTTGTTGACGCATTTTATTTGGCAGTTTTCTGGATGTTAAATACCATTGGGTGGGTTACTTCTTATTGGCATTGGAAACACATCACGTTATGGCAGGGAAACGTCGAAGTACCATTTGTACAAATAAGAATCCCCTTCGTTACATGATTTCTTCTTCATATAGATAGATATAGGATTTTATTATTGAAATTTTATCATTATCATTATATATGCAGTCGTTTGGTCGAGTATTTATGACTGTTGATGCCAATGTTTCTCGTTTTGAGGGGATAATGTTGGCTCCCTCCCCCTGATCCGATTCTTGGAGTTTCTGAAGCTTTTAGAGAAGACACAGATGAAATGAAACTCACCTTGTGTGCTTAATGTTGTTAAGTAGGTTTTTACATCTTCTCAACAAATTTTAAATTTTAAGTTTTGCAAGTACTAACAGAGACACTGGTTTCATCCACAGTTGATTGGAGTCACAATTAACCATTCTAGGCAGAGAATCTTATGCTGGAAAGAGGGGAAAACAAAGAGCTACATTGAATCACTTGAATTTGTAGATAAATTGAAGCCATTCTTATATGGTAGCTTCACTCAAATCAATTTTAATTACAATGTACAGTATCTTTCAATTAAAGGTTTGGCTGAATTCAATAAGGCGACTGCAGAGTAAGTCAGGATTTAGGCCATTCTAATGGAGAATAAAATTAACTGCATTCAATAGCTTACTTTCGTTTCTATCCATTAATGTGTAATATTTTTGAACTGGTTCTCTTTGGCTGCCTGCAGCTCTTATAGAACAATGTTTTCCTGGGGCAAAAGTACTCATATCATCTCCCACATGGGGTTTGTAATCTTTCACTCGAACTTTGTTCTGAAATTTGCATCAAGATACTATTTTTTAGCACTGACACGATCATCTTACAGGTAATCACAAGAATATTTTCAGTGATGCTAGAGTCCCATGGTCTGAGTACCGCTACTATGAAAAACAGTTGGTTTGGATTTTGAAGGAATGATAGCTGACATCAAGGTTGACTTATGATTGCACTTCATTTTCTTTTTCCAGTTAGATTTTATTGTCCAGCAGATTGGCAAAACATTCACAGGCTTGAACAAAGCTCAGGTAATTTCTCTTCTCAAGATTCTCTCTCCCCATTTCCTTTATAATTTCATTCTTATAGAGGGATTTGCATTCTGATATTAGATTATGTTCATTAGTTTCACTATCATTTTGAACCAAATTCTGATATCTTGAAAGTCCTCTATAGGCAACTCTTTATGAAGCTAGCCAAATCAAATTCTTCCAGAATGACGACATAATTGCGTCATTCATATTAGTCTCCATGTTTATCATGAAACTTTACAAGTCCCAAATCATTTGTGCTATGAAGTGGTAATTTCTGAAACTGTACCTTGGTTTAGGCACGTGCCTGGATTGGTTACGATATTCTTGTTTTAAGCTTGTACACCGTGGCTGCATTTGTTTTAGATTAGAAGATTTGTATGCGACAGTCAACGCCCATCTTTCACTGACTTACCAAGTCTTATATTTGTGTTTTATGTTATCAGAGCAAAAACATGACAAATAAGTGGCATGTCTACAACCAAGGACGGAAGGATATCCTTAGCCGGACTGTCTTTGGCCAAATGCGAATACCTTGCCGATGCCATCACTGACTCATATCACAATGTCAGTTGAAGTCATTGGATAATGAGATTCATAGCGGAATCAGACCATTAAAAGTTTTGGTGAGTCCAAATTGAACATCTTTTACTCCATAAATAATACATGTTCACTAACTGCTTAAAAAGCCAGTAATCAAAGTTTTGCTCGAGGAGACGTGTTATATCCACGAAAATTTTCGAATGTCAAAGCTATTTTATCTAGAATAGTTGCAGCATTTAATTTACAAACCTTGGTTTACCCTCGAGTTATACGGGCTCTGTCTGTCTGTTTTCAGTATGGGACCTGTCAGTAGCAATATGTAACTAGAAATTCATGTGTTAAACGTTGATATTGATGCTCTGTTTCCTTGTTTCCAGTTTTGTATTCATGCATAGTAAATGCATGAGCTACAATTTGTTGAACAATTAATTATGCACCTCCCCTCATATGGTATGAGCTAGTAATCGTAGTTGACCATCGACGGGTCAACATCTAGCAGTAAAGAAGATTGCTTCTTTTGTTTTGGCTGGTAGCTAATTTCAGTATAAATTTAGATTTCGGCCGATATTTTAAGGATCTTGTGTCATCTGTCCATGCATTGTCATTTATAAGAACGAACATTAAAATGTTTGGATTACACGTTACCAAGGCCAAGGTTATATAGATATAGGAGCTCTTCATAATTAAGCTAAATAGTTTTGTTAAGAGGTACAATTGTGTAAGTTAACCAAGAAAATACTTTAGAGATGATATTTCAGGCTAAAAGAATCCATGTTAAAGTAATATTACAATGCTTATCTGAAAGAGTTTGGTATAAACAAGTGATTTTCAGAAAGCACGAATCCATCAGACATCTAAATTGCCAATTTACAAATGTGATAAAGAATTCAAACACTCTTTACACTTCAAACCAGACCGATCATCCTAAACCTAGTATATAAAGAAGTAAATTTATATTCGAAAGCCATTGATTATTCGCGTGTAAGCAGGGAATTCAGGAGTCTGAAAGAGGTCCCGATGTTGCAACTCTCAGAGTTCCTCCGAGCTCAACTGGAACCAGCGGTACGAGAGAGTGCAAAACATCTGTAATCAGTGGACGATAGCTTGGTTCTGGTTGCACACATAACACAGCAACGGCCGCAATCTGTAACGTGAATAACAAGCAAGTTTCAACTCAGCATTTTATCTTTTCTGCATATTGATAGCTACAGCAAAGCTGAGTCCAGCAGCTGACATTCTCAAATTCCAAACAGTTTTGCTTAGCTGTTCCACCAATAATCAAAATCTATTCTAACCTAACATGAATCTAACTCCATCCTAATGCTCATTCTCAACCAACAAACGACTAAAGAAAAATAAAATATATTATCTGAAAATGAGCAGTCAATTTCGAATCTTCCAAATTGTAGTTAGAAAGTAAATTGCCTGATGCCGAAGCAAACTAACCTGGAATAGATGCTTTAAATCCATTGTTTTTAATCACAGGATCCACGATGTTTGGAAGTTTAGATCTGTCAGTGAGCTGAGGCATGGCCTGCATTCATAAATAGTTCAATCTTTACAACATTTCCTTGGTGCAAAATAGAAAATTAACGGGAGCATAAACATACCATGTGACAATAGATTGGCACTGAGATGGTGCCAGTTTCTCCACTGGCCTTCTTCCCAATAGAAGTTCCAGAAGCACAATTCCAAAAGCATAGACATCACTCTTGTCTGTCAATTTACCTATGGAAAGTTTTATTGAAAAAAATCTTCTTTTCAGAACAATTATAAAATAAAATTGCTTTGAGCCCAGAATTGCTTTAACTATGATTGTGTAATATTCACATGGAAGCATTTTAATCACTCAGATACATAATCACGACTGTATATTAAAAAAAAAAAAAAACATTTTGAGGAATCATACCTCGATTATTAAATTTATAAATGTTAAATTATAACTCATTCCAAGTTCCAAATTCAAATGCATGCCAACCGTTACAAATATTATTTAATTAAATCACTCTATCCAAGATCAAAAAATGAAAATAAGGCACGCTTTAATCTTTGTAGAATAAATATTCTTGGTGAACTGCCATATAATGAACCAACTATAATGAAAGATCCAAACTTTTACATCACAACCAATCAAAGCCAGATTTATGCACATGTGCATCTATAATTGTATACATCAAGATAATGGAATCTAAGTCCTAAATATTAAAGTTATCACACTCTTCGTGCATAATTGAAGCCAAATGAAAGCAAAAGAGCTACCATATAACATCAGTAAACATAGGTAACAGAAAATCAAGATTTTACCAACAATAGCATACCATCTAAAAGATACTCTGGAGCTACATAGCCCAAGGTGCCCGAAAGCTTAAGATTGTTCTTGTTTTGGGATCCATCGGTTATGGCAAGACCAAAATCTGATATCTGAATACATAGCAAATGAGGGGGAGAAACATTTCAGTGAATTCAATGGAAGATGATGATAATGTATCGTAGCAATATTTAGTTCGGTTTCAAACAGTACTTAAACCAAAAAAAAAAATTGGAGACCTGATTAATTTAGTAATAATATTTACCTTAGCATTAAAGTTGGAATCTAGAAGTATATTGGACGATTTCAAATCTCTATGGATGACCGTTGGGTTGCAGTGCTCATGTAAATATTCTAATCCTCTGGTCAACAGTTGCACATATTTTAGCACTCAGTATACACTTGCAAGAACTGTCATATGAAAAAGGAAGCTCACCTTGCGGTATCAAGAGCAATTTTCATTCGCATATGCCAAGTCAATTCCGATCCATGAGAAGGACCTAAAACATATTCAATAAAGTTTTCATGAAGAAAAATTATTAATCTCTTTATTTAGAAGGAAAAACAAAAACAGAAGATAATTAATTACCGTGCAACTGAGTTTCAAGAGATCCATTTTGCATCAATTCATAAACAATAAACCTCAAATCATTAGCAGCACTATAACCCAACAGAGAAATAACATTTGGATGGTGAATATCACTCAGCAAACCAACCTCATTCTGCAATCACAAACAACTCAAAATCAAAACAATTGAATAACACAACACACCAAAAACATTGGTTCCAAAATTCATAAATTCCTTCAACAAATGGTACCTCGAATTCTCTCCCGGCCTCCTGAGTTGCACAATCTAATTTTTTGACCGCGACATGCAAGTTATCGTTCAATTTAGCCTTGTAAACACATCCAAATCCACCCACCCCCAATATATTTCTCTCCTGAAAGTTGTCGGTGGCTTTCTCTAACTCCTTATACTCAAGAAAAGAAATAACAGATCCCTTCTTACTAGCCATTCTCACACAAGTGAAGTTGCCCAAAAATGGTGATAATCCAAGTCCTTTCTCAGCATCTACATTAGAAGCCACATCAATGAATGCTCACCAAATTATGACACTATAATGAAAAGTCTTAGATTTTGAAAAAAGATGGTTACCTTTGCTTTTAGCATTTTTGCTGCCGGATTTGTGTGAGTACTTCGAATGATAAAGCCACAAACACGATAAAGCCAATATAATTAAACAAAGCACACTGATAGCAACAATGAGTGCAATAAGCAACTTGTGATGTGCATCCATGTGGTGATGAAGATGCTGCTGCTCCTCACTTCCCAAGTGATTTCCTGATTAGACACACACAAAAAATTAATAATAATCTTTAAAGCAAAGAAATCTCCAAAACAAAATCACTAAGATTTTAAGGATACCCATTATAGGAAATTGAATCGTAGTAATAAAAATTGATCTTTTTCATCATTTTTCAATTTTTCATTACAATTTTTTTTTTTTTGGTAACATTAAATGCCCCGGCGTGTCTCAAAATTTGAAATTACAAAAATTGAAACTTAGCCTGTTACTAACTACTACCTGGAGAAAATTCAGCCATTGAAGAAGAAACAGGGGAAATGATAGGAGAAAAAACAAGAGGGGCTGGTAATGGCTCTAATGAGGCATGAATCCACAAGGGTTGATTTAGAAAAACAAATAAAACAAGAAAGAGAATAAAAAGAAGCTTCATATTGTTTTTGTTTAACAAAGAACAAGTGAATATTGAAGAAGAAGCATGGCCTGGCTTGTAGCCTTGTAGGTTCAAAAGGGACACACAAACAGAGAGAGAGAGGAGTGAAAAAGTTGTGCTTCCTGCAAATGAATGAATGAATGGCCCTTTTTTTGAACTTTTAAAAAATTTGTTTAAATTTTGTTGCTTCTTTTTAACTGTCTTCTTCTTCTTATCCTCTGAGCGAAAGGTGAACAAAAGTAAATCTCATATTTGAGTGGGACAAGTGCACAACAATCATGTGGACTGTTGTAATTTGTAAATTCCTTTTTTTTTTTTTTTTTTTTTGAATAGTTAATGAATTCGCTAATTGGTAAAAGTAAATTATTAAATTAATAATCAGTGCAATAATGTTAGTCTAATTCGTCCTTCCAAAGTGGGTCCAATTCAAGATTCCTTGTTATAGTAGGATTTAGAACTAGATATGAGCTAAGTTCTATTAATTAATTTTTTATAATGCGTATTTTAATTATAAAACTTCATTTATATATATTATCATTGTATGGGCCAAATTTTGGATAAGAGCATAATCATCTTTTCGCCCAGGTCCAATAGCGAACATAGCCCAATGTCCTTCAAATAGCATCCAGACCAGGTTGGGGCCAAGGACCCAAACCCTCCTTACATCGGGCCTAATTGACAAAGCGACCCATTTGCTTTCACCAAAAGAAACATATTTTCGGACATTAATTATTCCCCGAAAAATCAGCTACCATTACATCAAAAATGGGAACCTTTGGAGGCCTATAAAAGGAAGTATAATTCACAAATTAGAGAGAGGAAAAAAGAGCATTACAGCCCAAGCTTAGCCTTTATCATCAAAGCCCTCTGAACCTTCGACCTACCGCCCTCACGACATCCTACGGGGATCAAGATAATCTTTGACATTGCTCCTCCTCCTATAGCATTAACAACTCATTTCCACTACTGACTTGAGTGTCGGAGAGCCTACGGCACCCACCACACCGGTGGGTAGATTCTTCACGCTCACATTTTCTTTGTTTTGCAGGATCGCTAGTGCCCCCAACCTACAAAATCTCGATTGTGGACCTCGGGCGAAAACCAACGTCCATAATTTGGCGCCCACCATGGGGCCTTAGCGATTCATAGCAAGTAAAGACCTCTTAGTGTATGATCCTACAAAATCTATTATTATGGCTTCGAGCAACACACAGACATCAGACCACGTGGTGCCATAATTAGCCGCTCTACAACAACGGTTATGATCAATGGAAGAGGAAAATTGAGCCATACAAAGCCCCAATTCTAATCTCCAAAAGTAATTGGAGCATAATTCTTCAACCTCCCAAATGCGCTAGGCTACGAGTCACCTCACCGATCTTATCATCTAATCCAATCTCTTATGAGCATTCAGCAATATGACAATTGAAAATCCACCATCAAGTAACCATCCAATTAATCACCAAAAGAGCCACCATATTTCACCAGCCGACCGATCACAAGTCATCTCTTCCATGAAAAAGGAAATGGAGGAGTTAAAATGAGTAATTCTCTCTAGTCTACCGAGGGTCAGACTACCAGTGAGTAAAAATCGACCCAATCTTCATACTCCCATAGAACTCCCACGAAAGTTCATTCCCCATGCAGAAGGCTATATAATGGATCCACGGACCCAGACTACGTGGAATGATTGTCATAAGCTCCCAATGACGTGGAATGATGGCCATATTCTTCATACGAAATGGATGAATTGCTATCAACTCCAAGTACATATGAAGGTTGTATATTCTCTAGATGACATGAATGAAATATCATCCATTCTAGAAGATAGGAAGGTTGTCATCTCCTCTAGATGAAATTAGGGATTTTCTTCTCCTCTAGACTACATGAAAGGTTTTTCATCTCCTCAGAATACATGAAAGGTTTGTTATCTTCTCCAGTCTACATGAAAAGTTTGTCATCTCCTCCACACTACATTAAGGTTTGTCATCTCTTCCAGACTACATGAAAGGCTTGTCATCTCATCAGCCTATATGAAAGGTTGTCATCTTCACCAGTAGACATGAAATGATTGTTACATATTCTCCATACGAAATGTATGGATTACAATTAACTCCAGACTAAATCGGGAAATCCTTCATCGTATCTAGTGGAATGAAGAATTCATGGACCTATATCAAGTCCAGTCGACCTCTATCAAGTCTGTTAGACTGATGTAGTGGAGACCTCACCTAGGACTTATATCAGGTCCAGTCGACCTCTACCAGGTTCTTGTAGAATGAGGAGTGGAGACCCACATGTACCTTCTATCGGTCCAGTCGACCGTAGTCTTGTGGGTCTTCATTAGGTCTAGTCGACCGCAGCCTCCATTTGACCTACATCGGGTCCAGTCGACCTTACCAAGTCTTGTAGAATGAATCC
>SKCR01034897.1:0-17630 GCA_019454045.1 Zanthoxylum bungeanum
TGTTTAAAATTTTATCTTTTGACTTATAGGCTCAGTTCATTTGTACCCAATAAGTGGAAGGAAGGATCCAGCAACACCACAGATCTTAAGGGCGTCTAGCATTTCCAGGTCTAATTCCATAATTGTTCTTTATTTTTTTAAATTTAATGTATGTTTGCTAATTTGTGTGCTCAGTGTTGATTTTGTTGGTTGGTTATGAATTATGAGTATTGAAATCCATATATTATGCTGATTTTTTTTTTTTTTTTAGTTTGTATTGATTATGAGTTTTTATCTTGTTAAATTTTTATACATATGAAACTTGACACAAGCGGTTTTGAGTGCGAGGCTACTGAAAATGGAAAAAAACATATCACCAGGACTTGATTGGCAGGTAATATTACTTAAAAATGTTTCGATATTGGATATTCTCTTAGGTTCATATGAGCATAAAATACAATAATATAATTTATTTTTGGTTATAAATGCACACCACATGTGACACAATATTATCAAGAGTTTGAAGAATGCATTTGTTGTTCTATTATTTGACTGTTGAAATCTTGATAATGTTGTGCATTTGGTGATGGAGCTTTGTGAAGGTGATGAGTTGTTTGATAGGACTGTGGCTAAAGGCTATAACTCTGAAAGGGCTGTTACTGCTGCTGTCACCAAGACCATTGTGGAGGTCGTTCAGGTTAGATTTTGTTAGCTTTGGCTTTTGATATTTAGTCATTTTTGCTTAGATCTGAAATTAAGCTTTATTGTTTCTATTTGGGGAATTCAATAGCTATATGCCTGAATGTAAAGTATAAGTTTGAAGATGATGGAATTCACAATAAATGAAAAACGTGGCCAAGAGGTTTTTTTTTTTTTTTTTTTTTTTTTTTTTTTTTTATGAATTTGTAAATTAGTTCGGTTCACGGATCATTAGTTTTGAATCAGCTATCAGGAGGCCCTATTTTCATGTCAAGCCACTCACTGTCGCTGAGCTTGAAAACTGGCATAACTATCTAGACTTTATTGAACGAGATGGTGACTTCAACAAGGTATTTGGGTTTGTTTGCAGTCCATCTTTGAGAATCCCTCATTTGTAGCTTTTAGTTGTCTCTTGATTTATAAGTTGACTTACAGTTAAGTATTATCTGCTGCATCATATGCTTTATTGGCTAATCTTTGGGTGAAGCATCTTTTTAAATGGGAAATTGAACTGAGACTAAAGGCTAGGTCTTGGAAATGGTTACTTTAAGGCTAAGCACTTCAACCCTATATATCTGAGGATGTTTTAGGTTTTGTGATGTGTTGTATAGTATATTTTATTCTTTCTAAAGTTCCCATTTTAGGCAGGCAGGTGTGTTCTTGTCTTCCTAACCAACTCTTTGTCAAGCAAGGAGAGTCCTTCCTTTCGTTTATGAGAGGCCACTCTATTACATTAATGGATTATTTCTTTGCGTTTCTCTTTTATACTATATTAGCTCATGTATTAATGTTGTACTGTAATTGCATGTTACACAGGTAAATTAGTGACAATCAATTGTTTTAAGAAATTATATGATTCAAATTTTTCATGCAGACTAGACTTCTCTTTTAGTTTTTTGTTTTAGCTACAACTGTTACATGCTTCCTGTCTGGAAATATCCCATAACAAAAGTCCCATATGATATTGTTGCTTAGGGCAGGAAAATGGAATCTTAACCTAAATGTGTCTTTCGAAAACAAGTCAATGATGTCCCTCCATAGATTTGCCTATGTAAGCTGCAGATAAAGGGAGCCGTTACAGCCTTAGTTCAGTTTCCAGGTCAACAAAAATATTGTAGCTAGCCTCAAATATACTAATACAGTTGGGAAAGTTGGTCTCAAAGGTAATCTCTCACTGGCTGTATCTGCTTTCAAGTTTTGAGAAATAATTAGGCATTCCATCTCTATCACTCATATGAGTCCCTTTAGCAGTGGATACTATGTGATGCAAATCAAATTCATGTGTAATATCTCTTTTTTTTTTTTTTTTTTTTTTTTTTTTGATTTTTTGATTATATTTACATGTCTTAGCAATGACATGCCTTCAATTTGCAACTCTTTCTGGTTTTGCAGAACTCTTGGGTGTTTTAATGCTATATATTGTTTTTTATATTATGTGATGCAAATCAAATTAATTTGTCATATTTATTTTTTACTTTTTGATTATATTCACATGCCTCAGCGACTGGCAGGCATTCAAGTTGGGAACTCTTTCTGGTTTTGCAGCGCCCCTTGGGTTTATAATTGTAGGTATGTTTACAAGTCACTTTTCAAAGCAGGTGATATATGAAAAAAATTTGATTTGTCTCAATTTTGGCCTTTGTGTCTTGGTAGTTTGTAAAGAATAAATTATTAGTGGGTTGAAACACTTTTAAAGATAAGCCATGATTTCAAAATCTTGTTTCTCCACAAGACATAGCACATGCCAACATTACTCTGTTTTAGTGATTGGGACAAATTATTATTTTTTATTTTTTCCATATACAGTGCAAACAGTTGCTTCCCTAAACAATAGAAATAATATAACGTGTGCTATGATTTGAATTTATAAGATGGATAATAAAACACAGTGATGTTGGCATGTTAATCTTTAAACCCGTCTATTTGTCCTTATTGGGATATCAAAGTTTTATTTACTTGCCTTGGCAACTTAAATAGATAAAATTTCTTACTTATTAGCATTGTATGTGGAGTAGGAACTTTATATATAGAATGTGACATTTAAAAATTCAATATGGTTTTGTATGGTAACCATCAGGCATAAAACAATGTTTATTGAATTGGAAGAAAAATCTGTCTAAGTAAGAGCACTAGCATAGTGTATGCCTGCCTGGGTTGAAGGGTTTTTTCGTTGGAAAAAACATTTGGTTTGCTTCACTACCTCTTTTGTTTGCTTTGTTAATGTATGTTATGACTAATTCTGTGGACCCAATCCTTCGCCATCTTCAATATAATTTTGAAAAAGGAATAAGTTAATATCGCAGAGTGAATGCTTGTAGTAATCGGGAGGGGAAAGTCTTTTTATTAATTCGTTTTGTGATTAGTTTGAGCTTTTTATTGTAAGAAAACAAGTCCGTGGTAGAGTTTTAAAGCCTTGCGGTGTAATAAAGAGGATAATTCTACATAGGCTGGTGATTAGAGAGTAGAGACTAATCATATTTGGCTAGAACAAGCTTGAGGAGAAACATGCATAGTTGCTTGATCAATTTGTTATTTTCATTAAAAAGGTCTAGAGTAAAAAATTGAAAAATTATAGGTGTAAACTGTAAAGAGTTGTTGTTAGTTGAAAGTAAATATTTATTTATGGAATTAAATGAATTTAGGCATCGAGATTAGCTTAGATGTTAATTTTGAATGATTTTTATATTCTTTTTAGTGTTGCACGCTCCTTTTAAGCCCGAGTAAGGTGGTTAGGCGGCAGGATTTCCAATGTTAAAAAAAAAAAGTAGATTTTTGAAATCATATCTTCATTTTTTATATGTTTGTTCGTTGCATGATTTTACGAATCATTTGTTTATAATATAATATTTTTTCACGTTTTTTTATATTATTTTCTTATAATAGTGCACATTATAGATTTCGCCTTCGGTATACAATCGATAATTTGTATGATGGATCCTGCAAAACAAATATAGAATGAGCGGAGAGTTTCTACCCATCGGTATGATGGTTGCCGTAGGCACTCGACGCTCCAGTCAGTGGTGAAGATGAGCGGAAAATAAAGGAAGAACAAGGTTTGAGATTACCTTGACTTCCTTATACTGATGTGAGAGCGGTGAACAACTGTTTAGAGGATGATATGCTTTTGAGAGCTCTAGTATGAGTGCCAAAGCTTGAATGTCTTGCCTATGAGTTTCGTATCCTTTTATAGGTTGAGAAATCGCTTTCTAGCTGGATTAGGTATAACATTTATGATGGTGGGTCCCATTAACATGTTAGATGTCTAACTTTCGGTGCTCAGACAACCAACATGGGGAGGTTAATTAATTATGAAGAGACATTCATAGATAGGTTTGTTGGAAAACTAATGGGTTGTCTTGTGGGCTTTGTCTAACATATGGGCATGAGACAAAAAGATAATTGGGTCCTTAGCCCAAATTTGGCCTGTACAATTTGTCTCATACTCTCTAAGTCAAGGAGTCATTGGCTTGGAGAGTATTCAATGAGTATGTCGTCTGGGGATTGATTAATGCATGTGATTATATTAGGATGTTGATGTCGCTTGGACCAAACGAAGGTCATAAGAGAAAAAAATGAATAATCGGGATAACCCTTGGTCGAGCAGACCTGATGAAGGTCAGAGAGTTTTTGATATGGTCTAGACCGGATGAGAGTCCAAGGTAATATCCAGTCGACTGGACTTGAAGAAGGTATATGAAAGTCTTCTATATCGTCTGAACCAGATGAATGTCTATGATAATCTCCAGCTGACTGGACCTGAAGAAGGTTCAGGGAAGCCTTCTATGTCGTATGGACTAGATGAAGGTCCAGGTGTTCATCTTGACTCGATAAGAGTCATGGGGAACATTCCTGTCCACTGGATAAGATGAAGGTCTAGGATAATCTTCAATCGATTGAACCTGAAGAAGGTCCAGAGGATTCTTCTATATCGTCTAGACAAGATGAAGGTCCAGGTCATCATCTTGACTCGACAAGAGTCATGAGGAATGTTCTCGTCGATTGGACAAGATGAAGGTCCAGGATAATCTCCAGCCGATTGAACTTGAAGAAGGTCCAGATGAGTCTTCTATGTCAACTAGACCAGATGAAAGTCCAGGTCTTCATCTTGGCTTGACAAAAGTCATTGGGAATGTTTCCGTCGACTGGACCAGATGAAGGTCCCAGAAAATCTCCAGCCGATTGAACCTGAAGAAGGTTCAGGGGAGTCATCTATGTCGTCTAGTCCAGATGGAGGTTTGAGTTAGAGATGACAAGCAGACCCAGACTCGGCCCGGATCCGCATAGACCTGGCCGATCCTGGTCCAGGTGGACCCGAATCCGGATTAAAATATCTGAACCAGGATCTTAAAAATTATGACCCGGGCGAATTCGGATCCAGGCCTGGGATCGCACGGGTCCAGCCAGGTGAAATAAAACTAATAAAATTGACAAAACCTAAATATAAATATAACATATTACAATTAACAATTAAAAAATTAAAAAATAAATCGGGTATCCGGATCCGGATTTTGTTATCCCTAGTCATTGACTTGACTTGTTAAGAGTTATGGAAATATCCCCATTGACTAAACCAGATGAAGGCCTAAGATAATCTCTGGCCAACTGGACCTGAAAAAGGTCCATGGGAGTCTTCTACGTTGTTTGGACCGGATAAGGTCTTGGGATTCGACCCGACTCTTTAAGAGTTATGGAAAATATTCCCATCGATTGAACCAGATGAAGGTCCAAGATAATCTCCATGAACCTGAGGAAGGTCCAGGGGAGTCTTCTACGTCGTATAGATCAGATGAAAATCTGGGCTTCGACTTGACTCTACAAGAGCCATGGAGATGTTCCTGTCGACTAGACCAGATGAAGGTCCAGGATAATCTCCAGCCGACTATACTTGCTGAAGGTCCGGATGAGTCTTCAGTCGACTAGACCAGATGAAGGCCCAGGAACCAACCTGACCTGAAGAAGTTCGTGAGAATATTCCCTTCGATTGGACCAGATGAAGGTCTGAGATAATCTCTAGTCGACCAGACCTTATAAAGGTCCGAGGGAGTCTTTAGTCAATGGATCAGATGAAGGTCTAGAAACCAACCTGACATAAAGAAGGTCGTGGGTGTTGGACAATTATGACCTGTATCATCACTATTTGTACAGAACACGGTGTTGTTGTACAAATTAACTATGTAACAAAGAAGATTGCTCTTTTATCATTGGTAATTAGATTACAGGGATATATAAATGATAAAAGGTCCTTATGATTAGTTCCGATTGAGATGATATGAGGCACTATCAATCCATGAAGGTTTAATCATTAAATAATCCCTAGTCGTAGTATTATCGAGATTGGACATCGATAATGCGGAATAGACTAGTATTGAACTTGTACGCGTTGTGGGATCATAACGGCATAGTTCTCATATATTTGGGTATTGGATACTCATGCAAGTGTAATAGGAGGTTGTGTTTACCGTTGGTGCGGAAACAACCTCGCTCTGGATAGACCCCTCGGAATCCCATTGGTAGTATGACTGTGTGTATATGGGAGTCCGAACCAGGGTAGGTGAATTTGGTCTTAACCTGAGACTTGCACCGCTAATACTTGCGACAATCAATATACTTTGATTTTGGTCGTCCAGGGCTTTAAAAGGTTATGTGTACGTCTCTTCTGGGTATATTGAGAATCGTAATGTATTGGGTGTGATGTCAAGATGGAAGTATCACTCCAGTCATAGTGGAGATGATAATCACGTAGGATACGGAACTGGTACTCTTCTATGCTGCAGCTATTGGGATAATATGACAAGGTCATAGTTATCCGATTATAGAGACTAGTAACCAGGATCTGATATGTGCTTCGTACGGGACAGACACAATTCCAACCTCAGGCCTAGCATGTGATATTCGATACTGGATCGCTATACGCAATACTATGCATACTACGTCTGATACAGATTACATATTCCTTAAGAATATTTCTGGAGAATTGGGTAGGCACGGTGCTTTGCTAGAAGCCAACCATGTCTCATAAATCGGTAAAAATGTAGTACGAGATACGTACGTGTTTGGATATTCTGACGACCGGATTTACTACCAACATATCCAGGGATCTCATGGGTCGCTTCCTGAAGATTCACCGATGACGTATGACTCGCACATAATTAATCTGGGATTAATTAGATGAGAGAGAAAATTAATCTGGGATTAATTACGGAGAAATTTTATCTGGGATAAAATACTATTTAAAGAGAGAGAACGATTAATTTGGAATTAATCGATGAAATAATATATTCAATATATTAAACAAAATTAGATTTCGACGCGAAATTAAAATTAGATTTTAATTCGGGCGAACGAGTTAATTTAGAATTAATTCGGTAGCGACGTGAATAGTAGTTTTGCTAGGCATAATTATTTAATTAAATTTGATTTAATTACGTCGCAACGGAAAATTCATTAATTCAGAATTAACGAACCCGAGCCCGAAATGTGTTTACGGGCCCACTCGTATTTCGAATCAAGTGGGGCCCACAAGTCACATCACGCGTCACATCACCTATCACTTTAGGGATGAATGTCACCTTTTGGTGATTGACAACCAGTCACTATTCATGATGTTGGTGGTTGTGGGCAATAAATGTCATTTTGCCTCCAAAATTGATTTTGATTTTTTGGAAAAGCTTTATCAATTTTTGGTAACACTTTTTGGCGTTAGGATTTTTGGTATTAGGTTTTAGAAACCAAAATACAACTCTCTCTCTCATTCCTCTCCTTGGCCGAAAATTGGCCTCACTTTCTCTCCCAAAACCGTGAGCCTATGGCTCATTTTCTTCATGATTTTTGTTGCAAAATCTCAAGAGCTAGCACTCAAAGGAGTCTTACAAAGGTGATAGGAAAACCCATCTATGAGCATGGAATCCATACACAAAGCTTGGAACTTGAAGATCAAACATGGAGCACAAATTGGAGGCATGGTCGAGAGCTTCAATGATGAAGAAATTTTTGTGTTTCATCGCATCGCAAAAGCCGATCAAAGTGAGTATTTCCGCAACTTTACTTTGATGTATTCGCACTTTTCATTCGTTTAATAGATCTTGGTTTGACCTAGAAAATCCAACAATGGTATCAGAGCCATGATTAAAGCATGAAATTGAATTTAGGGTTCTTAATTTTAATTTGGGTAAAATTGATTTGAGCATGTTTTGATGAAATTGTTTGATTGAGTATGCTTGAATGATGATAACTTAGAGTTATGCATGATCAAGTTGATGAAAATTGAATTGGATAAATTTTCCCCAATTATTTTGGCTTGGCCGAATGTGTAGAAGCCCTAAAGTCATGGTGATTTTTGTTTTTTGATCATTGGATGAGTTGAAAGACTTGGGAAATTTTGATTTGAGATTCAATTGAATTGAAATCGGAATTGGACATTAAGACCCCAAATTGTTGTGACCTATAAGTATGAGAATGATATGATTTTTTGATTCAATAATGTTGGACATGTGTTGATGATAATAAGCATGATTAATTATGTAAATTGGTGTTCTGGAAGTGTTAATTTGAATAATTAATTATGGCTAATACACTTTAGTTAATTTAATTGTGATAGTTGGAATATTGTGATTAAATTAGTTGGGCTAAATTTGGAATTGGGCTTATAAAGTTGTATTTGGGCTTAATGGGCTTGGTTGGGCCAAGTTTAGTTTAGGTTAATTGGTTGGATCCAATTGGGCCTAAAATCATTTCCATAAAGTCCAAATATAATATAATGGGCCTTTAATATTTTAATTGGGCCTAAATTGATTTTTGGCAAAGGGTGATTCCTTATTGGGCTTTGGTTGCCAAAGCCTATGCCTGATAAATTAATTGAAAGCCCATTGGACTTTAATTAAATGGCATTGTATGTTAATTGGGCTTTGAGACCCGTTAAGATTAGATTTAGAATCTAAGTCGCAAAGGCACATTAAAAGTGTAATTATTTAATTTGAAATTAATAAAGAATTAGTATTGAATACAAATTAAATTGGATTTAACATTATAGTTTAATATAATTCAAGAATTCGTACTTTGAGTACTTATTCTTAAATGAGTTGGACTCGCGTAAATCAAATCGTTGTTTGAACATTGGATGGTCATTAATTTCAGATTAATTAATTGGATTAGATTGATTGATAACATGCTTTGTGTGAATACATGGATGTGATTTATGAATAATATATATTGGATGGATATTAGATGAGTGAGGGTAATTTTGGAAATTATTGTAATAAATTTAGAATTTATTAAATTGGACCTGCGTGTCCAGCCTATTACCTCTTGACTCTTTGTATTTCTCTTCTCACCTATTCCCCTCAATGTAAATGAGGTTTCTTTAGAAGTGTTATGTAATTGGGTAGAAGTATAAATAGTGCTAGCGGGAGAGAGGAAATGAAGAGATTTGTTCTAGGAATAAAATATTTTAAATATCCATTCGTATATCATTATTAAATTTATTTATCGCGCCTTATTATGCTTTTAGAATGCATGCTTAAGGGTGTATGATGAGACCTAATCAAAGATAATTAATTGGATGCCAATTACGTGAAAAACCTTCAACAAATATTAAGCGCTTTCCTTCCATTGAGTGATTCTTTCTCAAGATCCAAAATTGGCACTGGTTTGTTGGCCAAAGTCAAGACCTTTGTCCATCGCGGATGTGTTTGAATCATGAAGATTTGTTCCATATCGTATGTCTTGTCTAAGTTGTGATTTATTGGCCAAAGTCAAGATCACTTCTTGTCCATCGACATCGATTACGAAGCTTTCCAAGGTCAATTGGGTCACGCTTAACTAGAATCATTAAGCTTGTTGTGCCAAAGTCAAGACTTAGTTGATTTAGAGGAAAAAGGTTAGGAAAATATATTGGATATATTGGCATATATATTGTATATATTTTTAGGACTTGGATGTCCACATACTGGATTTAGGAATTGGATGAGATCCAATTGATCTTAGAGATCTACCTAGTTAAATATCATACAGCTTGTTGGCCAAAGTCAAGGTTGTGTGTTATTTAACGGGATCCTAGCCCACTAGGAAACTAGGTTTCCCGAGTACTCAATAGAGGGTTAGAGGCTCGTCGAAAAATAGTGGGAGGCAAATATTAAATTTGTAATTTCGTTTAGATACTTTCCAAAACGCGCTCATTTCATTTTTCATCATAATTTATATATATATATATTAGTTAGACTAATATGTTGTTTTAATTCAACACTTGGACTGTATTCAAACTACTTCAATTTATAATTGATTATATAATTGGATTATAGTAATCAATATATTTAAATTTAACCAAAAATAAAATAAAATAAAATAAAATTATAGTTGATTATATAGTTAGACTATAGTAATCATTATATTAAATAGTACCCAAAATCGTTGATTGGATAGTTGGACTATAGCAATCAAGATAACTGAAAGATTAGCGTTTAGAACATATTTCTGGGTGAAAATGTCATTAAACGGCTTTAATTTTTAGATTGGGAATAATACCTCAGGATATTCCTGAGAACCAAGAAGGTACTTTATTTAATAAAATGACGTCTCGAGCCTAAGCCAGGAGTTGAGCAAATAGTAGAGCATGATCTTTAGAAGATTCATGTGATGATAACTTTAGTACTCAATCCGTTATGCTTGCAGCAAAGACTCCTTAATTTCTTTGTCAGAACTAAGGATTAGATCCTTATAGTATGATATTGAAATTGAAGGATCTTCATAGATCTATATTTAGATCTTAGAAGTATTAATTGCAATTGTAAACTCTTGGAGAGTTAATGGCTATGCCTAAGGAGACAAAGCCAAAGTTTGCAAAAGGGCAAGAAGCGCAAGACGTATTTTACTTCGACATCCCAGAAGGCCAAGGCTTGGCCAAAGGCTTCTAAGTTGTAAAAATGGCAAAGGCAAAATCATCACGGTCTTCTAGGAAGACAAATGACATATCCCAAAATATCTGCCTAAACTGTGGCAAACGGGATCACTGGAAGCGTGACTGTCATGTGTACAAGGCAGACATGAAGGAATTGAAAACAAGGCAAGACTCCGACTTCAAGTATGTTTATCATGAACATATTCACTACTAGTTTCAAAATTGGATTTTTGATACTAGAAGTGGTACATAAATATGCACTAATGGACAGAATCTGCTTATTAGCAGGATACTGAGTTAAGATGAGATCGCTCTGTGAATCAGAAACGGGAAAAGAGTCGATGTTTTAAAACGCAGAGACCTAAGTTTAGGAACTACCCTTTAGGTATGTACTTAAATTAGGAAACTGTTATAATGTAACTAGTTTGACTAGAAACATTATCTCTATATCTAAGTTTAACCCGTTTTGGGTATACCTTTATATTCTAGAACACTAAAGTGTTTTACTTTATAAAAATGATATTGAGATAATCACATTAGATGTGAATAACAGTATTTATATTTTGAATATAAATGAATATCAAATGTATGACATGACAAACAAATAGCTCAAATTGAATTAATCAGATGAGACTTATTTGTGGCATTATTTTATAGGACACATTAAACAAGACTCGTATATCCACACTTTTGAAGAATGGATACTAGGACGGATTTGATTTTATTCAAATAAAGTATACGAATCTAGTTTATTAGGTAAAGTGTCTGAAATACCTTTTACTTGGTAAAAGTGTAAGTGTCACCGATCTGTTAGCCCTCGTTCATAGTGACGTAAGTGGGCCCATGTCTAGCTAGGCTAGAGGTGGATATGAATACTTCACAACCTTAACGGATGTGGCATCGCGTTATGGTTATGTGTTTCTTTTGAAACATAAATCAGAAATTTTTGATAAATTCAAAGAGTTTCGACACGAAGTAGTTAGACAGACCGGCTAAAAAATCAAACCGTCACGATTAGACCATAATAAAAAAAATACTTATGCAATAAGTTTCTTGACTAATTGAAAGGGTATAGTATTCTTTCATAGTGGACTCTTCCCGGAACACTTCAATCCTGATGGTGTGTCCGAACAGAGAAACCAAATTTGGTTGGACATGATAAGGTTAATCATGAGTCGCTCTGAGCTACCATTTTCCTTTAAGGAATTCAAATTAAACAGTGCAATACTTATTTTGAATAAGGTTCCATGAAAATCTGTTAGACAGAATTCATATTAGATATGAACATGATAGAAATCGGGTTTCTCGTTCTTGAAGATTTGGGAATGCTGGGCATAAGTTTGGATGATACCAAACTAAAATCCAAATCGGATAAGTGCCTAATTTGTAGGTTATCCTAGGGAAACCAAAGTATAGTACTTATACAACTCACAAGAGAACAATCTAATTGTTGCTCTCCATGTGGTTTTCCTAAGAGGAATACCTATATGTAGTGTGGTAAGTGGGAGGAAAGTAAAACTCGATGAAAATCGGAGTAATACTATTCCAGGCACCGATTTCTTAACGGAACACAAACAGTTCATCAAGGATGAAATTGAACTATAATCTTCGAATACACAAGAACCACGTATGTCGGAGAGAGTCAGAAAACAACCTGGGTAGTATGGGTTTTTGATCTTACCTCGTAAAGATGTCAATCTTATTAAGGAAGACGAACTGACTACGTATGAGGAAGTGATACAAGGTATCGACTACCTATTTATGGCAAAGTGCCATAATGTCCGAAATGGATTCCAAGTATACCAACCAAATTTAGATACTGGTTGATGTACCGGAAGGCATTGTGCCTATTGGTACTAAAATTGTCTTCAAGGAACATATACGTGGATGGCAACAAACAAATGTACTAAGCTAGGCTTGTAGCAAAAGGGTATCGTTATCAACATTATGTCGATTACGACGAAACCTTTTAACCGTTGCCATGAATAAATCCATTCGGATAATGTTTGCTAATGTTGCATGTTTCATTTATGAAATATGACAGCGGAACGTCAAAATCGCTTTGCTTAAATGGAAACCTTTTGGAGGATGTTTAACAACATCCTAACGGTTTTGTCGTACCAAAACAAGCAAACAAGGTTTGCAAGTTTAATCGATCCATTTATTGATTGATACAAGCATTACGATCTTGGAACTAATATTTTGATGTAATCATAATGGTGTATGATTTAATTCAAAACAAACATGATTCTTGTGTATATAAGAAGGTTAGTGGGAGCGCACTGACAATGAATGTCCTAAATAATGATGACATATCATTTCTCGAAAATGACATTCCCATAATACAATTGGTGAAAGCTTGGCTTTCATGAAAGATTCTCCATAGAATACTTGGGAAAGACAACCTTTATTCTAGGAATAAAGATCTACTAGGATAGATCTAAAAATTGTTGGCACTCTCCGAGAACTCGTACATTGAAAGAAATATACGCGACATGGTGTCTCATATGCTTTGAGCATATGGAGTCACAATCAGGCCAATCCAAGTGATAGTCATTAGATTGATGTTAAGAACATCCTTACGTATCTTAGCTGAACTAAGGATGCTTTCTTAAACCATGTGGAAGGAGAACTTAAAGTGACTAGGTTCACTGCTGCAAGTTTCCTAACCGATAAAAACGATTGTAAATCATAATAAGGGTACTATATAGTTTGAATAACGGAACAGTGAGATGGGAATCTTCCAAGCAGGATACTGTTGCCGAATAAACAACAAAAGCGGAACTTTACTGCAATTGTCGCAGCAAAAGAAGCATTTTGGATCTAAATAATTCTAATTAGATTAGAAATAGTTCTGTTAGCAGCTGAGCTAGGCTACAGCACAGGCTAAAGAATTAATGGTCTCATCAAGATCCGATATGTACTTTAACTGTTTTCATCTGATTCGTCGGATCATACATCGTGGTGATGTGATGATCGAATAAATCGCATCAGATGATAACCTTTTAAATCCGCTAACGAAAGATGTTTCTCATCAGAAGTTTGAGCCACCCGTACATAGTTCAAGTGTAAGACACCTGAGTGATTGGCTATAGGCCAAATGTGAGATTGTTGGACAATTATGACCCATAGCATCACTATTTGAACAGAATATGGTGTTGTTGTACAAATTAACTATGTGATAAAGAAGATTGCTCTTTTATCATTGGTAACTGGATTACCGGGATATATAAATAATAAAAGGTCTTTATGATTAGTTCCGAATTGAGATGATATGAGACAATATCAATCCATGAAGATTTAATCATTAAATAATCCCTAGTCATAGTATTATCGAGATTGGACATCGATAATGCGGAATGGACTAGTATTGCACTTGTGCACGTTGTGGGAGCATAACAGCATAGTTATTATATATTTGGGTATTGGATACTCATGCAAGAGTAATAGGAGGTTGTGTTTTTACCGATGGTAAGGAAACAGCTTCGCTCTGGATAGACCCCCCAGAATCCCATTGTAGTATGATTGTGTGTCTATGGGAGTCCGACTCAAGGTATGTGTATTTGGTCTTAACCTGAGACTTGCACCGCTAATACTTGCGACAATCAATATACTTTGGTTTTGGTCGTCCAGGGCTTTAAAAGGTTCCGTGTAAGCCTCTTTTGGATATATTGAGAATCGTAGTGTATTGGGTGTGATGTCAAGATGGAAGTATCACTCCAGTCATAGTGGAGATGATGGTCACGTAGGATACGGAAATGGTACTCTTTTATGCTGCAGCTATTGGGATAATATGACAAGGTCATAGTTATCCGATTATAGAGACTAATTACCAGAGATCCGATATGTGCTTCGTACGGGGTGGACATAATTCCAGCCTTAGGCCTCGCATGTGACATCCGATACTGGATCGCTAAACGCAATACTATATATACTACGCCTGATACAGATTACATATTCCTTTAAGAATATTTCTGGAGAATTCGGTAGGCACGGTGCTTTACTAGAAGCCAACAATGTCCCGTAAATCGGTAAAAATATAGTACGAGGTACGTCCGTGTTCAGATAGTCCGAAGACCGGATTTACTGCCAACATATCCAAGGATCTCATGGGTCGCTTCCCGAAGATTCACCGATGAAATATGACTCGCACATAATAATTTGGGATTAATTAGATGAGAGAGAAAATTAATCTGGGATTACTTACGGAGAAATTTTATCTGGAATAAATAGTATTTAAAGAGAGAGAACAATTAATTTGAAATTAATCGATGAAATAATATATTCAATATATTAAACGAAATTAGATTTCGACGTGGAATTAAAATTAGATTTTAATTCGAGCGAACGAGGTAATTTAGAATTAATTCGATAGCGACATGAATAGTAATTTTACTAGGCATAATTATTTAATTAAATTTGATTTAATTACGTCGCAATGGAAAATTCGTTAATTCAGAATTAACGAACCCAAGCCCGGAATGTGTTTACAGGCCCACTCGCATTTCGAATCAAGTGCGGCCCACAAGTTACATCACGCGTCACATCACCTGTCACTTTCGTGATGGATGTCAAGTCATCTTTTGGTGATTGACAACCAGTCACTATTCATGATGTTGGTGGTTGTGGGCAATAAATGCCATTTTGCCTCCAAAATTTATTTTGATTTTTTGGAAAAGCTTTATCAATTTTTGGTAACACTTTTTGGCATTAAGATTTTTGGTATTAGGTTTTAGAACCAAAATACAACTCTCTTTCTCTCTCATTCCTCTCCTTGGCCGAAAATTGGCCTTACTTTCTCTCCCAAAACCGTGAGCCTATGGCTTTTTTCTTCATGATTTTTGTTGCAAAATCTCAAGAGCTAGTACTCAAAGAAGTCTTACAAAGGTGATAGGGAAACCCATCTATGAGCATGGAATCCATACACAAAGCTTGGAGCTTGAAGATCAAACATGGAGCACAAACTGGCGGCATGGTCGAGAGCTTCAAGGATGAAGAATTTTTTTGTGTTTCATCGCATCACAAAAGCTTATCAAAGTGAGTATTTCTGTAACTTTACTTTGATGTATTCGCACTTTTCATTCGCTTAATCGATCTTGGTTTGACCTAGAATATTTTTATCGACTGGACCAGATGAAGGTCCAAAATAATCTCCAGTTGACCAGACCTGATGAAGGTTTGGGGGAGTCTTCAGTCAACTAAACTAGACGAAGAACTAGAACTAACCTGGCCTGAAGAAGGTTGTGGGGAATTTTCTTGTCGACTAGACCAGATGAAGGTTCAGGATAATCTCCAGTCGACCTGACCTGCTGAGATCCGGGGTCTACAATGTCATCTGAACCAAATGAGGGTCCATATCATCACTTCAGTGTACTCCATAATCAATGTCGACTGGACTTTTGAAGCTATACTAACAGATGGGCAATGTTGGTTGAATCCATTCTGTTAACTAGATCTTGTCATGTCGAGTGGGATTGCCATAATTGGAAGTTATTTCTTGCATGTAGCCACAAACTAAGTTTAATTATATCTAAAATAATATTTGTACTTGTCGTCTGGAGACCATGTCGACTGACCTAGAGGGTGGTCCTTGGATGTCCGCTGAAATAAGTGTTATTCATTTGGACCAGACGCAGACCCTTCTGTGTTGTCTAAAGTGTTAGGGTTGGTGCTTAAAGCGCCAATTTCCTATTGTATTTCCTTGTAAATGTTTTATTATGAATAAAATAAACAATTTCTATAATATAATATATCTCTTTATATGATAAAGACATAATTGACCGTAGAATGATTAGTTATGATACAGTTGCAAAAGCGTCATAACTGACATTGAGTTGTATCATAACGTTGTCATTCTTAGACAATTTCTAGTCAAGGTTTACACTACTTGGTCAGTAAAGTAAACATGTTGAGACTGGTACATGTCATATATTGGAATAATGGATTCCAGTGCTTTCTTAATGAAACATGAGTCTTGGAGACTCGTATAGACATGTAGATGTTTATAGCGGATAAACACTGAAAGACTCACCAAAGATTCTTAATGGATGGTACACCAACATCAATAATAATATTCTCGAGTTAAGTAGCATAAGTGATTCTTCGACTTGAGATACCATTGTGGGCATATGAGACATCTTCCACACTTAGATGAAAGTCACGTCACCGACCTTTTAAGGTCAGACCTCTGTCTGTTCGTTAGGTGTGGATATATACTTAGGGTGTCCTCTGTGTGTCAAGATATAATCCGCCAGTTCTGTGTACAGAGCATAGGTAGTCAATATATGATTAGCAATCAGATAAAGATCATGGGCCGTGGTACACTTTAGAAGAGAGTTATAAGTGTTCTTTTAGAGATTGCTAATAGAGACGTCGACAAGATTATCCCTATAGATATTTAAAGTTTACATATATATCTCTGTGATATATCCGGGAGGAATTAAACATATGCCATGACCTCGACCTGTATGATTTAGCGAGTTTATCCTTGGTCGTCATAATTTACGGGGTGGATGAATTATGGATACGAAATTAGATTTCATTACGGATATGCCTGAATCTAGAGAGTCTCACCTATGAAATATACTCATAGAGGACTAGGGCAACTTTTATGAATAATACTGATTATTTATAAGTCGTTTAACGGTTTAAACGAAAAATACATGGAAATGGACGTTTTGGACATTTCTTAATTAATGTGTATTTGTATTTAATATGATTTTTTTTAGTACACATTAATTAAATTTCAAATTGTGATATTTGACATATATCATTAATATATATATTTTGAGATATTTAAATTATATATATAATATATATATATATATATATAAAGCTATTTATAATTAATTAATTATTTAATTGTTAAATGATTAAAGTAATTAAAGTATAAAACATCTAAATTGATATTTTGATTAGGGAATGATTAAATATAATTGTTTGACTTTTGTATTTATGATAAAGGTAGTCAAAGGGTATTTTTGCTTCTTTAATCAGATTTAAAATGAAAATATCTATTTGGTTCGTGTTATTGCCATAATTGCGGCAATGACCTAGATAT
>SKCR01034898.1:0-17574 GCA_019454045.1 Zanthoxylum bungeanum
TGCTCAGAGAGCTAATCCGGACCATATTTATGTCTGACTCATTAATACGAACATCCCCTTATTCCATAATATTAATTATTTATGGTTGCACCTCTTGTTTTTATATACGTATTCGATCTGATTACGATTAGATTGAAACTAAATGTGGTTTAGTGATATGTATATATTAGACAAAGGCCCGATAATATATAATGCAGTACACAGTTACAAAGTTAGTTTGTAATTGACATTGGGAAGTGTCACTGCTATATGTATATTATCAAACATAGTTCCTGGTCAAGATTCACTAACATGGGTCGGTTAGTCAAATCTGTTGAGACCAGTACATGTCGTATATCGAGACTTGGTCCGATGGTTTATCCCAATGAACCATGAGTCTAGGGAGACTCGTATAGACATGTAGGTGTTTATAGTGGATAAACACTGAACGGCTCACCGAAGATTCTTAATGGATGGTACACCAACGTCAATAAGAATCTTCTCGGGTTGAGTAGCATAGTGGTCCTTCGACTTGAGATACCACTGTGGATGTATGAGACATCCTCCACACTTAGATGATAGTCACGTCACCGATCTATTTAGATCAGACCTCCGCCTGTTCGTTGGGTGTGGACGTGTTGGGAAAAATAACCAAACCCCAAGATCAACAAGAACAAGCAAAATATATAAATACATGAATGAATAAATTGAAGTATGGCGGAATCATACTCACAAATACTTGAAAATGGATGTTTAGATGATGCGAAAACTCCTCCCTTGTGCAGTGAAGCTCTCGGCCAAGAAGAAAAGAGGGACTCCAAGTCGAGTTTGATCCTTCCAAGCTCAAGGATTAGTTTCCCATATCACCTATGTATGATCCCTTGAAGGTGCTAGCCTTTGTTGTGATTTTGAATGCACAACTTCTTCAAATCTTGCCACACAAATTGAAGAAATGGAGAGCCAAAAACTGCTTGCAGTTTCGGCAATGTGAGGAGAGGAGTTGAATGATTTTTGTTACAAAAAAATCAATTTATATTTATGCCATAATATTTATTAAATTAATAATAAACTTATGACACAATCATGCAATGGCTTAGAGTGTCAAACACTCAAACTCCATGCAAAACCATTGACTGTATTGTACACTATCTCCATGCAATGCATTAGAATTAAATAATGCATAATATGACATGTGTCATGTGGGCCCCACACGTTTCCAAATGATAGTGGGCCCACGTGCACTCACGCGTTCGGGTTCGATATTTCCGAAATACCGAACTTACGTCGCGACGTTAATTAAATCGAATTTAAATAAATAATTGCGCCTAGCGAAATTATTATTTACGTCGCTAACGAATTAATTCTAAATTAACTCGTTTGCCCGAATTAAAATCTAATTTTAATTTCGCGTCGAAATCGAATTTCGATTATTATATCGAATATAATAATTTTACGATTAATTCCAAATTAATCGTTCTCTCTCTATGTATAGTATTTATCCAAGAAAAGTCTCTCCGTAATTAATCCAAGATTAATCGAGTTTGAATCATACGTCATTGGTGAATCTTCGGGAAGCGACCCAAGAGATCTCCGGATATGTTGGCAGTAAATACGGTCGTCGGATAATCCGAACACGTACGTACCTCGTACTACGTTTTTACCGATTCACAAGACAAGGTTGGCTTCTAGCAAAGCGCCATGCCTACCCAATTCTCCAGAAATATTCTTATAGGAATATAAGATCTATATCAAGCGTAGTATACCGTAGTATTGCGTACATCAATCCAGTATCAGATGATCACATGTAAGGCCTGGGGCTGGAAATGTGTCTGCCCCGTACGAAACATATATCGGACATCAAGCAACTAGTCTCTTTAAATCGGACAATCCTGACCTGGTCATATTGTCCCGACGGTTGCAACCTTTTATAGAGTACTAGTTCTGTGTCCTGCGTGATCATCACCTCCATATGTCTGAAGTGATACTTGTTGGATAATATGACCCATAGCGTCACTATTTGCACAGATCATTGTGTTGATGTAGCAAATTAACTATGTAACAAGGAAATTGCACTCTCGTCATTTGTGATTAGATCACCATAGATATATAAATGAAGAGAGGTCCCTATGATTAGTTCCTGGATTGAGATGAAATGAGACAGTATCAGTCCACGAAGATTAATCATTAAATATCCCTAGCCGTAGTATTATCGAGACTGGACATCGACAATGCGGAATAGGCTAGTATTGCACTTGTGCGCGTTGTGAGGGTACAACGGCATAGTTCTCATATATATAAGTATTGGATACTTGTGCAAGTGCGATAGGAGGTCGTGTTTCACCGATGGTACGGGAAACAGCTTCGCTCTGGATAGACCCTTCGGAATCCCATTGGTATTATGACTAGGTGTCTATGGGAGGCCGAAATCAAGGTAGGTGTGTATAGTTCTTAACCTGAGACTTGCATCGCTAATACTTACGACAATCGGTAAACTTTGGTTTTGGTGGTTGGGGGATCTTAACAAACTGGTTCTGTGTTCACCTCTTCTGGGTTTATCAGGAATCGTAGTGTATTGGATGTGATGTCAAGACGGAAGTGTCACTCCAGTCATAGTGGAGATGATGTCACGCATGATACGGTATTAGTGCTCTTAAGTGATGCGCATCCAATCGTGATATTATGACCAGGTCATGAATATCCGATTATAGAGACTAGTTACCAGACATCCGATATGTGTTTCGGATGGGGCAGACACTTATCCAGCCCCCGCCCTAGCACGTGATTATCCTTACTGGGCCGATATGCACAATACAATCGTATACTACGCTTGATACAGATCTAAATATTCTTAATAGGATATGTCCGGAGAATTGGGATGACTTGGTGCTTTGCTAGGATTCGACCTTGTCTCGTAAATCGGTAGAACGTAGTACTTGGTACGTACGTGATTCGGGCACTCCAACGACCGTATTTACTGCCAACTTATCCGGAGATCTCATGGGTCGCTTCCCGATAATCCACCGATGACGCACAACTCGCACTCTTGAATAATCTGGGATTATAAGAAGAAGAGAGAGAAAATTAATCTAGGATTAATTACGGAGATATTTTATCTCTAGGATAAAATATCGTCTAGAGAGAGATAACGATTAATTTGGAATTAATCGGTAAATTAATATATTCGATATATTAAACGAAATTAGATTTCGACGCGGAATTAAAATTAGATTTTATTCGGGCAAACGAGTTAATTTAGAATTAATTCGTTAGCGACGTAAATAATAATTTCGCTAGGCGCAATTATTTATTTAAATTCGATTTAATTAACGTCGCGACGTAAGCTCGGTATTTCAGAAATATCGAACCCGAACGCGTAAGTGCACGTGGGCCCACTTTCATTTGGAAACGTGTGGGCCCACATGACACATGTCATATTATGCATTATTTAATTCTAATGCATTGCATGGAGATAGTGAAGGGTTCAAATCAAGTCCCAAGATCAACAAATCATGCATGAAAATCACATATGAACACATCAAAGGAGGTGGCGGAATCAACTCACATTGAATTTCGGTTTTGATGTTTGAAGAACAAGATGCGTTTTTGAGCTCCCTCCAAGCTCGGCAATGGCTTCCAAATGCAGTGGGCTGTGCGGTTTGGACTGGTTTGGTGCTCACCATTTTCGGCCATTGAAGACCACCATTGAAGCTCCAAGCTTCAAGCTTCCATGCTCACAAACTCACTTCCCTATCACCTTTGTATCACTCCTAGAGTGTGCTAGCACCATCATCTTCCATTTTGCTTCTCAATGCTCGGTCAAACCAGAACAAAAGAAGAAGAATCGGCAGTGATGCCGTGAAGAAGAGAGGAGAAAAGAGAGGGAAGAGAGAAACCGTGTGTCCTTGCATGTAGAGAGAGAGGACCGAAAGTGTGTCTAAAAAGTGAAAAGAAAATTATTTATATTTATTCATTTATTTTTCAAAAATAAATAAAACAAATATATATTCCAAACCTTTTCATATTCCATCACTTTTATATAACTTTAAGTCATATCACATCACTTTCAATCACATCTATTCACTTTAATAAAGTGACATGTTGTCAAGTCACATCACTCAAAGTGACAATTGATTTGACGATTGACGCGACTAGCGATTTGACGCTTGATGTGACTTGCGTGCCGCGCTCGAATTCGAAATGCGAATGCGCTCGCAATCACTCTCGGGCTCGGGTTCGCTAATTCAAATTAACGAATTTTCCGTCGCGTCGTAATTAAGTGATTACGCTTAGCGAATTCACTATTCACGTCGCTAACGAATTAATTCTAAATTAACTCGTTCGCCCGAATTAAAATCTAATTTTAATTCCGCGTCGAAATCCAATTTCGATTAATATATCGAATATATTAATTTATCGATTAATTCCAAATTAATCGTTCTCTCTCTTTAACGATATTTTATCCGAGATAAAATATCTCCGTATTAATCCCAGATTAATTTTCTCTCTCATCGAATTAATCCCAGATTAATTCTATCTCTCTCTTCTAATTAACCCAGATTAATCAAAGTAATAATATCGAGTATACATCATCGGTGAATCTTCAGGAAGCGACCCATGAGATCTCCGGATATGTTGGCAGTAAATACGATCGTCGGACTGTCCGAACACGTAAGTACCTCGTACTACGTTTATATCGATTTACAAGACAAGGTGGCTTCTAGCAAAGCGCCATGCCTACCCAATTCTCCAGAAATATTCTTACAGGAATATATAGATCTGTATCAAGCGTAGTATACCGTAGTATTGTGTATATATCGCCCAGTATCGGATAATCACGTGCTAGGGCTGGGGCTGGATAAGTGTCTGCCCCGTCCGAAGCACATATCGGATGTCTGGTAACATAGTCTCTATAATCGGATATACATGACCTGGTCACAATATCCCGATTGGTTGCGCAACACTCAAGAGCACTAGTACCGTATCCTGCGTGACATCATCTCCAATGACTGAAGTGACACTTCCGTCTTGACATCACACCCAATACTCTACGACTCTCTGATAAACCCAGAAGTGGTGTACTCAGAACCTGTAAAAGTCCCCTACCACCAAAACCAAAGTTTATCGATTATCGTCAGTATTAGCGATGTAAGTCTCAGGTTAAGACCATACACACCTACCTTGATTCGGCCTCCCATAGACACATAGTCATAATACCAATGGGATTCCGAGGGGTCTATCCAGAGCGAAGCTGTTTCCCGTACCATCGGTGAAACACGACCTCCTATCACACTTGCATAAGTATCCAATACTTATATATATGAGAACTATGCCGTTGTGCCCTCACAACACGCACAAGTGCAATACTAGCCTATTCCGCATTATCGATGTCCTGTCTCGATAATACTACGGCTAGGGATATTTAATGATTAATCCTTCGTGGACTGATACTGTCTCATATCATCTCAATCCAGGAACTAATCATAGGGACCTCTCTTCATTTATATATCTATGGTGATCTAATCACAAATGATGAGAGTGCAATTTCCTTATTACATAGTTAATTTGCTACAACAACACAATGATCTGTGCAAATAGTGACGCTATGGGTCATTTTGTCCAACAATCTCCCACTTGGCACGTAGCGAGTCACTCAAGTGTCTAACACACCGAACTATGTACAATTCGCTCAAATTGCTGAGGAAGGTTTTCGTCAGCGGATTTGCTTAATTATCGTCTGACGCGATTTACACGATCATCACATCGCCACGATGTATGATCCGAACGAATCAGATGATATAGAAGTATATATCTGGATCGTCGATGAGACCTTTAATTCCTTAGCCTATGCTGACGCCTAGCTCAGCTGCTAACAGAACTTTATCTAATCTTATTAGATATATTATCGATCCAAATGGCTTCTATTGCTGCCTCAGCTGCAGCAATAATCCGCATTTGTTGTTTATTCGGCAACAGTTATCTTGCTAGGAAGATTTCCAGCTCACTGTCCCTGTTATTCAAACTTTATAGTACCGCAGTATTTAATTGTTTGGAAACTTGCAGTGGTGATCCCAGTCACTTCAAGTTCTCCTTCTCCATAGTATAAGATAGCATCTTTAGTTCTCTGAGATACTAACAGATGTTCTTAACTTCAATCCAGTGACTATCACTTGGATTGACCTGATCGTGACTCCATATGCTCGAAGCATATGAGACACCAATACAAGTACATTTTAAATGTACAATTTCCCAGAGAGTGTTAACAACTCCAAATCTATCCCAGTAATCTTTATTCCTCTAATAAAGGTTGTTATCTCCCAGAATTCTACGGAGAATTTCTATTGAAAGCCAAGCTTTCAACAATAGCTTTATGGGAATTTCACTGTCAGTGCGCTCTCCCCTCTCTTACTCCTCCTTATATCACAGAATTATTTCGTTTTGAGTCAAATTATCAACCATTATGATTATTTCAAAACGTCAGTTCCAAGAACCTTATGCTTGCTCAATCCAAACATGGATCGAATAACCCGCAAACCTTGTTTGTCGGTTATACAAAATCGTCAGGATGTTGTAAACATTCTCCAAAAGGTTTCCTTTTCAGAAAGCGATTTTGATTTGCATTTTTATGAGGTTAGATCAGAAACCCATACCCTAGGTTGTTTTCTGACTCCATCCTATCTACCCTGTTCTTGCGTATTCGAAGATTAATGGTATAGATTCATCATAGATGAACTATTTGTGTTCCATTAACGGACTTCGTGCCTTGAATAGTATTACTCCGATTTTCATCGAGTATCACTATCCTCCCACTGACCACTGCATATCGGTATTCCTCTCAGGAAAACCGCATGGTGAGCAACAATTACATTGTTCTCATGTGGGATTTACAAGTACTATATTTAAGGTTTCCTTTAGGAAACCTATATTGGCACTTATCCAATTTGGGTCTTTTAGTTTGGTATCATCCAAACGTCATGCCTGCATACCCAAATTATCAGGAATGAGAAACCTCGTTTCTTCCCTGTTCATATCCTATATGATATCTGTCAAACAGATTTATATGGAACCTTATTCTAAATAAGTTTTGCACTGTTAATACATATCCTGTTGAAGGAAATAGTAGCTCAGAGCGACTCGTGATAAACCTTATCATGTCCTCATCTGAAAGAATACCGTACTCTTTCATGTACGGAAACTTACTGCTTAAGTATTTTCCATTACGGTTTACCGTGGCGGAATAATACTATAGCCGATCTGTTTTTATACTTCGTGTCGAAACTCAAAAGTTTCCGATCTGTGTTCTTCAAAAGAAACACATAACCACAACGTGATGTCACATCCGTTAAGGTCACGAAATATTCATATTAACATCTAGCCTAGCTAGATATGGGCCCACTTACTTTCACCATGAATAGGGCTAACAGATCGGTGGCCCTTTTACTATTACCAAGTAAATAGTATTTTAGGTATTTAACCTAATAACTAGATTCGTAGACCTTATTTGAATAGTCAAATCAGTCCTAGTACCCACTCTTCAAAAGTGTGGATATACGAGTCTTCTTTAATTGTGTCCTAGACAACAATGCCACAAATAAGTCTCTATTGATCAAATCAATTTGAGCTATTTATTTGTCAATTTATATGTTTGAGATTTTATTTATATTCAAAATATAAATTCTGTTATTTACATCCAATGTAATTATCTCAGTATCATCTTTATATAATGAAACACTTTAGTGTTCTAGAATATAAAGTTTTATCCGTATCGGATTAAACCCTGATATAGAGATAATGTCTCTAGTTAAACTAGTTACATTATAACATTTCCTAATTTAAGTACATACCCAAAGGGTAGTTCCTAAACTTAGGTATCTACGGTCGAAACAGCGACTTTCGTCCCGTTTCCAATTCGCAGAGAAATCTCGGCTTGAAGCCAGTATCCAGCTCACAGCGGATTCTGAACGTCAATACATATGGTATTATGTACCACACTAAGTATTTAAAATTCAATTTTAATACTAGTTGTGAACATAACTTTGACAAATATTTTTTAAGTTAGAGCCTCGCCCTATCTTTAATTCCTTCGTGTCTTCCATATCCAAATGGTAGTCACTTTGGGATATGTCAATAATCCTTTTCAATATTTCACAAACCTTTGGCAAGCCTTGGGTTTCGGAATATTGAAACGATGTGCACCTTGTGCTACATGCCCATTGCAAACTTTGACTTTTCTCCACTAGAATAGTCAATTAATTCTCCAAGAATTATTAATTGCAATTTTAATACTTCTTAAATCTAAAATTAGATTTATGATAAGTATATTAAATTAAGCATTAAAGTCATCATCACATAATCTTCCAAAGATTTTATGCTCTACTTATTTGCTTAATTTTGGGCGTAAGGTATAATAAGTTATTTTATCAAATAAAGTAACCTATTATTTATTCCCAATTTGAAAATTAAATCATTTAAAATATTTTAATCCCAGATTATATTTTAAATATCCAACTTTTCAATTTTATCTTGATTACAATAGTCCAACTATTTAATCAACGATTAGTGGTACTATATATATTATAATGATTATAATAGTCCAACTATATAATCAAATATAATCCAAATTAATTAACCTCAATTACATTGATTACTATAATCCAATTATAAAATCAACTGTAAACTGAAATTAATTAATTCAAATATATTGATTAATATAATCCAATTATATATAATCAAGTATAATACAGTCCAACTGTTTATTAAAACAACAATTTAAATATTAGTCTAACTAACATTTAATATAACGACGAAATAATTTAAATGAGCGTGTTTAGCGAGTAATCGAACGAATGTTGCAAATTCAATACTTGCCTCCCACTATTTTTCGTCGAGCCTCTAACCCTCTGTGGAGTACTCGGGAAACCGTGTTTCCTAGTGGGCTAGGATCCCGTTAAATAACACACAACCCTGACTTTGGCCAATAAAAAGCTGTATGCTATTTAACTAGGTAGATCTCACAGATCAATTGGATCTCATCCAATTCCTAGATCCGGTTAGGTGGACATCCAAGTCCGAAACATATGTATAATGTCAATGTATCCAATACATTTTCCTAACCATATCCTCCGAATCATCTAGGCCTTGGCTTTGGCCAAAAACAAACCTAATGATTCCAGTTAAGCGGGACCCATTGACGAGGAAAGTTTCGTAATCAATGTCATTGGACAAAAAGTGACCTTGACTTTGGCCAATAAAAATCACGATTTGGACAAACACCGATATGCAACAAAACTCTCATGATTCAAGTACATCCTTGATTGACAAGGTCTTGACTTTGGTCAATAAAAACCAATGCCAACTTCGGATCTTGAACAAGAATCATTCAATGGAAGGATATTTGCTTAATATAAACGAGGGTTTTTCGCGTGCAAATTGGCTACCAATTTAATTATCTTTGTTAAGGTCTCATCATCATACACCCTTAAACATGCATTCTAAATACATAATAAAGCGAGTATGAAATAAAATAATAATGATATGCGGATGGATACTTAACACTTGATCCTAGATCAAATCTCTCATTTTCTCTCTCCCGCTAGCACTTGTATTACTTCTACCCGTTACACTACACTTCTAAAGAAACCTCTTTACATGGAGGGAATAGGTGAGAAGAGAATACAAAGAAATAGGAGATAAGGCTGGACACGCAGGTCCAATTTAATAAATCAAATTTATTACAATTTCCAAAATCGCCCCACCCGGCTAATATCCATCCGATATACATTATTCAAACATCACAACCATGTATTCATACAAGCATGTTATCAATCAATCAATCAAATTAATTAATCTTGATTATTAGTGATCATCCAATGTTCAAACAAAGATTTGATTTTTGTTCGAGTCAAACTCGTATTGCAACACGTACTCAAAGTACAATTTCTACGAATTAAATTAAATACATAATTAAATCCAATTTAATACGTATTTAATTCTAATTCATTATTTAATTCCAAATTAAATATTACACTTTTATTAACGAACCTTTACGACTTAAATTCCAAATTTAATCGCAACGGGCCTCAAACCCCGATTAACATCTAATGTTTTATTTAATTAAAGTCCAATGGGCTTTTAATTAATTTCTATAGGCGTGGACTTTTGGTCAACTCGGGTCAAACCGAACAACCAAAATCCAATCCGGGAGTTACCCCATAAGCCTTTAAATTAATTTTGGCCCATTAGGCCCAATTAAATAATTAAGGTCCATTAAGCCATAATTGGACCTTTTGGATTCGGTTTTGGGCCTAATTGGATCCAACCAATTTTGCCTAAACCCAACTTTGTTACAACAAAGCCCAAAAGCCCAATTACACCCAACAAGCCCAATTTCCAAAATCAAGCCCAAATTAATTAACTTATAAAATTCCAAATTTCACAATTAATTAACCTAAGTGTAATACACAATCAATTACCCAATTAACATTTCTAAAATATCAATTAGCCTAATTAATCATGCACTTTAACAACCAAATAGTGTCCAACACAATTCAATTAAAATCAAACCCAATTAACATGCTTTCAAGTCTCGGCAATTAGGGGTTTTTTCAATTCGATTCGGTTTCAATCCAATTGAGTCCACAATCATAATTTCCCAAATCAATTCAATTCATCATCAATGAATTAAAACAACAAACACAAAGAATTCATGTTCTTTAAAATCGGCCAAGCCACTTTAAAAGGGAAAAATGTTCCAAATCAAAATTCAATCCAATTGAACTTCAAAACAACATTAACCAATTGTTTTAAGTCATCCAATGATCAAACAAAACAAAATTACCAAGACATTAGGTTCTTCCAATTTTCGGCCAAGCCTCCAATTTGGGGAAAATTGAATCCAATCCAATTTCATGAAATTGATCACACACAATCTCAATTAAACATGTTCTAAGCATACTTAAACATCCAATTCAATTAAAACATGCTTAAACACATTTTACCCAATTTCAAGTTTCATTTCAACCTTAAGAATTGGGGAAAATTGATCTAATCCAATTTTCTTGAAATTGATCATGCACAACTTCAATTCAACCTCATTCAAGCATAATGCATCAAACAATTCAACCAAATCATGCCTAAATCGAGTTTACCCAAATTAAAGTTTTGACAAAAATAAGCAAATTGGGGAAAATCAATCCAATCAATTTTTATTTTTCAAATTGATTACATACAACTCAAATTCAATCATATATAATCATCCTCAAACAATCAATTAGACAGAATCAAGTCAAAATCAAAAAAGCCCCAAATTTGCCAAGAACCCTAATTTCGGATTTCATGCATCAATAGCTCTAGATACCATTGAAGGGTTCAAATCAAGTCCCAAGATCAACAAATCATGCATGAAAATCACATATGAACACATCAAAGGAGGTGGCGGAATCAACTCACATTGAATTTCGGTTTTGATGTTTGAAGAACAAGATGCGTTTTTGAGCTCCTCCAAGCTCGGCAATGGCTTCAAATGCAGTGGGCTGTGCGGTTTGGACTGGTTTGGTGCTCACCCATTTTCGGCCATTGAAGACCACCATTGAAGCTCCAAGCTTCAAGCTTCCATGCTCACAAACTCACTTCCCTATCACCTTGTATCACTCCTAGAGTGTGCTAGCACTATCATCTTCCATTTTGCTTCTCAAAATCGGTGAAACCAGAAAAAAATTAAGAAGAATCGGCAGTGATGCCGTGAAGAAGAGAGAAGAAAAGAGAGGGAAGAGAGAAACCGTGTGTCCTTGCATGTATGAAGAGAGGACCGAAAGTGTTCTAAAAAGTGAAAAGAAAAAGTAATTTATATTTATTCATTTATTTTCCAAAATAAATAAAACAAATATATATATTCCAAACCTTTTCATATCCATCATTTTATTATAACTTTAAGTCATATCATCATCATCACTTTTCAAATCACATCTATCACTTTAATAAAGTGACATGTTGTCAAGTCACATCACTCAAAGTGACAATTGATTTGACGATTGACGCGACTAGCGATTTGACGCTTGATGTGACTTGCGTGCCGCGCTCGAATTCGAAATGCGAATGCGCTCGCAATCACTCTCGGGCTCGGGTTCGCTAATTCCAAATTAACGAATTTTCCGTCGCGTCGTAATTAAGTGATTACGCCTAGCGAATTCACTATTCACGTCGCTAACGAATTAATTCTAAATTAATTCGTTCGCCCGAATTAAAATCTAATTTTAATTCCGCGTCGAAATCCAATTTCGATTAATATATCGAATATATTAATTTATCGATTAATTCCAAATTAATCGTTCTCTCTCTTTAACGATATTTTATCCGAGATAAAATATCTCCGTAATTAATCCCAGATTAATTTTCTCTCTCATCGAATTAATCCCAGATTAATTCTATCTCTCTCTTCTAATTAATCCCAGATTAATCAAAGTGCGAGTAATACATCATCGGTGAATCTTCAGGAAGCGACCCATGAGATCTCCGGATATGTTGGCAGTAAATACGATCGTCGGACTGTCCGAACACGTAAGTACCTCGTACTACGTTTATATCGATTTACAAGACAAGGTTGGCTTCTAGCAAAGCGCCATGCCTACCCATTCTCCAGAAATATTCTTACAGGAATATATAGATCTGTATCAAGCGTAGTATACCGTAGTATTGTGTATATCGGCCCAGTATCGGATAATCACGTGCTAGGGCTGGGGCTGGATAAGTGTCTGCCCCGTCCGAAACACATATCGGATGTCTGGTAACATAGTCTCTATAATCGGATATACATGACCTGGTCACAATATCCCGATTGGTTGCGCAACACTCAAGAGCACTAGTACCGTATCCTGCGTGACATCATCTCCAAATGACTGAAGTGACACTTCCGTCTTGACATCACACCCAATACTCTACGACTCTCTGATAAACCCAGAAGTGGTGTACTCAGAACCTTAAAAGTCCCCTACCACCAAAACCAAAGTTTATCGATTATCGTCAGTATTAGCGATGTAAGTCTCAGGTTAAGACCATACACACCTACCTTGATTCGGCCTCCCATAGACACATAGTCATAATACCAATGGGATTCCGAGGGGTCTATCCAGAGCGAAGCTGTTTCCCGTACCATCGGTGAAACACGACCTCCTATCGCACTTGCATAAGTATCCAATACTTATATATATGAGAACTATGCCGTTGTGCCCTCACAACACGCACAAGTGCAATACTAGCCTATTCCGCATTATCGATGTCCTGTCTCGATAATACTACGGCTAGGGATATTTAATGATTAATCCTTCGTGGACTGATACTGTCTCATATCATCTCAATCCAGGAACTAATCATAGGGACCTCTCTTCATTTATATATCTATGGTGATCTAATCACAAATGATGAGAGTGCAATTTCCTTATTACATAGTTAATTTGCTACAACAACACAATGATCTGTGCAAATAGTGACGCTATGGGTCATTTTGTCCAACAGATAGTGTACAATGCACTCAATGGTTTTGCATGGAAATTGAGTGTTTGACACTCTAAGCCATTGCATGATTTGTGTCATAAGTTTATTATTAATTTAATAAAAACTATGGCATAAATATAAATTGATTTTTGGTAACAAAAAAAAATAAAATCTCTCTCAAACTCTCTCTTCTCCTCACGCCAACACACAAAGTGTGGACTGTTTTTGACTGGTTTGGGCGTGACTTTAGGGGAGCAAGGTTGGGTTTTCATGGTGAAAACCGCAAGTGCTAGCACACTACGAGTCTTGCGAAGGTGGTAGGGAGGTTCACCCATGAGGCGGGACTCATCCGACGGAGTTTGGAGCTTCGTTTTGAGACCCGAAACTGCCAAGACAGTGAGCGTGGACTGCTGCAGATTTGCGCCCATGGCAAGTGAGTTTGTTGCTTCTTTCGTCTTCAAATCGACTCAACCGATCGATGTGAGTATTCCGCTACCTCCGTTGTTGTATTCACGCATGTTTTCATGTCTTGTTTGATCTTGGGACCTTAGAAAAACTCAACAATGGCATCAAGAGCTAATGTTGCAAGCATGAAATTTGTAGGGTTTAAAATTTGGGTAAATGTTTGTTGAGCATGATTTGAATAAATTGATTGTTTAAGTATGCTTATAACATGTTTAATTTCATTTTGGTTGGACCAATTTGTTGAAAAATGATTTGGAATTATTTTCCCGAAATCGATGACCTTGGCCGAATGTGTATTGATTATTGGAGTTCTTGGAATTTTTCATTTTAATTCATTGGATGAGTTATAATGATAAGGATGATGTTAATTTGAAGTCAATTTGATTGAATTTTGAGTTGAACAAAAATCCCCAAAATCTTACCTTGGCCGAATGGTGTATATGCCCTAATGTCTTGGAATTTTTTGATTTTGATAATGGATGTATTGGAAATCATTCGGGATATGTATTTAATGTCGATTGCGGATTAATTGGATTGAAACCGAATTGGACATGAAATCACTCCCTTGGCCGAGACCTTTAAGCATGTAAATGGGTTTGATTTTTCATTATGTGTGTTTGACATTAATAATGAATTAAGTGTGATTAATTGGACTAATTTAGTGTTTTGGAAATGTTGATTTAGTTGATTAATCATATAATGCACTTTTGGTAATTAAATTGTGAAAATTGGATTTGTTTGGATAATTAATTGGGCCTAATTTTGGAAATTAGAATTTAAAGTTGTAATTGGGCCTATTGGGCTTGATTTATCAAGTTTGGTTTAGGCCAAATGGATTGGATCCAATTGGGCCCAAAACCTTAACCATAAAGCCCAATGCGACTAATGAACCTTTAATGTTTAATTGGGCCTAATGGGCCGAAATTGATTTCTAAGGCATTTGGGGTGATTCCACTATTGGGCTTTGGTTGCCGAAGCCCATGCCTAAGAAATTAGTTAAAGCCCATTGGACTTCATTGAATTGACGTTGGACGTTAATCGGGCTTTGAGTCCCAACGCGATTGAATTTGGAATTTAAATCGTAAAGGTTTATTAAATAAAGTGTAATATTTAATTTGAATTGAATAGTGAATTAGTATTGAATACATGTTAAATTTGATTTAATGATGTAGTTTAATTTAATTCATGAATTCGTACTTTGAGTACTTATTCGCAAAAACGAGTTTGACTCGAACAAAATCAAATCGTTGTTTGAACATTGGATGATCACTTAATTATCAGATTAATTAATTTGATTAGATTGATTGATAGCATGCTTATTTGTGTGAATACATGGTTGTGTTGAATGAATAATGCATATCGGATGGATATTAGATGGGTGGGCAATTTTAGAAATTGTTGTAATAAATTCGATTTATTAAATTGGACCTGCGTGTCCAACCTTATCACCTTCTTTCTCTTTGTATTCTCTTCTCACCTATTCCCCTCTATATATATGAGGTTTCTTTAGAAGTGTAGTGTAACGGGTAGAAGTAGTACAAGTGCTAGCTTGAGTGAGAAAGGGAGAGATTTGATCTAGGATCAATGTATAAGTATCCATCCGCATATCATTATTATTTTATTTCATACTCGCTTTATTATGTATTTAGAATGCATGTTTAAGGGTGTATGATGATGAGACCTTAACAAATATAATTAAATTGGTAGCCAATTTGCACGCGAAAAACCCTCGTTTATATTAAGCAAATATCCTTCCATTGAATGATTCTTGTTCAAGATCCGAAGTTGGCATTGGTTTTTATTGGCCAAAGTCAAGACCTTTGTCAATCAAGGATGTACTTGAATCATGAGAGTTTTGTTGCATATCGTGTCTTGTCCAAATCGTGATTTTTATTGGCCAAAGTCAAGATCACTTTTTGTCCAATGACATTGATTACGAAACTTTCCTCGTCAATGGGTCCCGCTTAACTGGAATCATTAGGTTTGTTTTTGGCCAAAGCTAAGGCCTAGATGATTCGGAGGATAGGGTTAGGAAAATGTAATGGATACATTGACATTATACATATGTTTCGGACTTGGATGTCCACCTAACCGGATCTAGGAATTGGATGGATCCAATTGATCTGTGAGATCTACCTAGTTAAATAGCATACAGCTTTTATTGGCCAAAGTCGGGTTGTTGTTATTTAATAGGATCCTAGCCCACTAGGAAACACGGTTTCCCGAGTACTGCACAGAGGGTTAGAGGCTCGACGAAAAATAGTGGGAGGCAAGTATTGAATTTGCAACATTCGTTCGAATACTCGCTAAACACGCTCATTTATTTTTCTCGTCATATTAATCAAAAGTATTAGTTGGACTAATATTTTATGTTGTTTTAAAAAATATATAGTTGGACTATATACAAACTCAATCAATATATAGTTGATTTTATAATTGGATTATAGTAATCAATATAATTGAATTAAAATATGATAGTTGATTTTATAATTGGATTATAGTAATCAATATTAAAATTATAGTTGATTAAATAATTGGGTTATTGTAATCATTATAATAAATAGTACCTTATCAAATTGATTAAATAGTTGGACTATTGAAATCAAGAAAGAATTTAAAAGGTTGAAATATTAAAATATATATCCTTAGATTAATGTTTTAAATGATTTAATTTTCAATTGGGAATTAATAATAGGTTAAATTATTTGATAAAATAACTTATTATTACTAAGCCCATAATTAAGTAAATAGTAGAGCGTAAAGTCTTTGGAAGATTTATGTGATGATGACTTTAGTGCTTAATTAATATACTTACAATAAATCTATCTTTAGATTTAAAAGTATTAAAGTTGCAATTAATTGACTATTCTAGTGAGAAAAATCAAAGTTTGCAATTGGGCATGTAGCACAAGGTGCACATCATTTCGATATTCTAAAACCCAAGGCTTGGCCAAAGGTTTGTGAAATATTGAAAAGATAATTGACATATCCCAAAGTGACTACCATTTGGATATGGAAGACACGAAGGATTAAAGATAGAGCGAGGCTCTAACTTTAAAAATATTGTGTCAAAGTTATGTTTACTACTAGTATTGAAATTGGATTTTAAATACTTAGTGTGGTACATAATACATATATGTATTGACGTTCAGAATCCGCTGTGAGCTGGATACTGGCTTCAAGCCGAGATTTCTCTGCGAATTGGAAACGGGACGAAAGTCGCTGTTTTTCGACCGTAGATACCTAAATTTAGGAACTACCCTTTGGGTATGTACTTAAATTAGGAAATTTTTATAATGTTCTAGTTTAACTAGAGACATTATCTCTATATCAGTGTTTAATCCATTGCGGATAAAACCTTTATATTCTAGAACACTAAGTGTTTTATTATATAAAGTTGATACTGAGATAAATACATTAGATGTAAATAACTGAATTTATATTTTGAATATAAATAAAATCTCAAACATATAAAATGACAATAAATAGCTCAAATTGATTTGATCAACAGAGACTTATTTGTGGCATTGTTGTCTAGGACACAATTAAAGAAGACTCGTATATCCACACTTTTTAAGAGTGGGTACTAGGACTGATTTGACTATTCAAATAAGGTCTACGAATCTTGTTTATTAGGTAAGATAC